>PVKA01014927.1:0-51261 GCA_004027165.1 Ctenomys sociabilis | reverse complement strand
TGAATTATATCAAAAATTCAATAATTGCTTACCTAGTGGATGGCCATAGTACTAAAAGCCGACATAATATCCTGTCCAACCACCATTAGTGCAGATCTTGCCTCTCATAGAATTATGTAGAAGCACAGTGTTATCTATCCCAACTGTACTGTCTATACACACACATCATGATTTTTTCTTTCTACACCCCTTCCTTTGTCTAAACCTGTCAAAAGTGGGCACTCCATTGTCATTCAACTAACTTAGGTGCTTGAACTCGACACCACAATCCAATACAGTCCAGCATTCTACAACCATAGTGAGTTATTCAAAGAAATTGTCGACCATATCCTTTTACAGCTCAGCTTAATATTATGGGCTCACGATGTATACTTCATTTTTTTACTTTTCTGCTGGATGGTTAAGACCTAGGTAGATCAAGACTTATATACCAACACATGAACTTTATATTTCTTATGTGGTCAGTGAAGTCCTCTCAGGGTTTATCTTGTAGTCCTGTACATTATTCTGTAGTTCCTTTCTCTGTGTCATCCATGTCGATGAGTCACGGCCAATGCTTGACCAGATTGCTCTCTGTGAGAGCTTGAGAGAAAGTTTTCTCTTCATGTGACTTTCCCCAGGCACACTTTAGGACTTCAATCTCTTTCCTCTGTGGCTCCACAATCTCCTTGCTCAGAAAATTTGGAGCTCACCTGAGTTTCATGATGTTGCAGTACAGGTTCTCCTATGTCCTGAGTCTTCGCTGACCTTGGAAGGCTAGGGTCAAAATGTTGGCTGGCCTTGTGGCTCTTCTATTTCTCCAACACTGACTTGTGATCTTAGGTAGTGCAAAGATTTATTTCTGTAATACCATGCCAGCACCTAAGTAAGTCATTATGAGAGGTGAATGCTAAAAGTCTTGGATGGCCCCGCCCCTATGGCATGGAATGTAGTTGCAGTTCTCAAGGCTTCTCTCTTAGGCCGGCTTTGCTCATCCCTCACAGCCTTCCTCAGACAAGTCATTTGCTCCTGGATCTTCAACCATCTGGGTCTTCACTACACCTTGAATTTCACACTCACAGCTTCATGCATTGCTTTCTCAGAGGCAAACTGTATGGCCTTCCAGGCCTTCTTTTGAAATCTAGGTGGAAGTCTTCCTCACCCCACAAGTCTTTATTCTGCATACACCTAAAATTAGCACCATATGGATAGCACTTAGGTGTGCTGACAGGAGGAGCAGTAGCCAGACTTCATTCTCTTTTGGCTATAGGGGCTGAATGCCTGAGTCAATGAGCACCACAAACCCAATCCTCTAGGCCCCTACCATTGGATGGAACCTGGTACTCTTCAAGCTCTCTTTTCAAAACATTTTTTTTTTTCACCTTTGCAACCTTAAGACTGCCAAGAGTGGAGTTCTGCTGTTTCTTGTGATGTTCTGAGGCCATTTTTTGTATTGTCCTGTTCTTTCTCAGCAACCAAGTTCTGTTCTTTTCCATCTTTGCAGTCCATAGATTTCCTGTAGATTGATTTCTAGTCAAATTCACAAGATTTTAAATCATTCTTTTGCACTCTTTGTTCTTGATTCTCAACGTAGAACTGGCTAAAAGCCCTCAACAAGTAGTTATACCACCATTTCAACATTAGACTACCTTGAAATTTCTTCTTCAAGATTAGTCTGTCACTCTTAAGCACTGTCTCAGGCAATGCCTCTAGACACAAGTAAAATGTAAATCAACCTTCTCAAAAAGCATAACACACACGATGTGGCGTCTAACAACCAATGTAATCCTTCCCAGGAGAAACCTCCTAAGCCTGGTCTGTACTGGTAGCATTTCTCTTGCCATTCTAATATTCTGAGTTCTGACTAAAATCTCTTATTAAATATAGCTTAAGACAGTCCAGAGCAGCTTTTTTAACTGGCATCTCCAAACCTTTCCAAATTCTTCCTGTAATCCAGTTTAAATGGCTCCTGAACCACATGGTCAGGTACATTCACAGAAATGACCCCACTCTCAATACTTAAATGTTTCTTAGTGACTATTTAAATTGCTGAGACAAAATACCCAAGAACCAACGTTAGGGGAAAAAATGTTTACTTTGGCTCAAAGTTTTTAGAGGTTTCAGATCATAATAGTTGGCTCAAGACACGGTGACATGGAAAAGGGGTATCACAGAAGAGAAACAGTTCCAGGTGTTTGTTTTCAGAAGTGAAGTATTTATTTGCAGTGGTGGGAATGGATGTTGGTTTTCTAACAATTGTGTACATGTGAATTTCAATAAGATCTTCTTGGAAGGTGGCAGAAACCTCTGGTTGTAATCTTTTGGGGCCATTTACTAAATTTCCTTCCAGGATAAGAAAATAAACCATTACCACAACCTACAAACAGCTCTGCAGTGTCAGATTTCTCCAACCAACATTACCATGGAAGAAAATGCACCCTACTAGGTATATATGCTCTTTCAAAATGGCTGCAACTTTCTATTCTGAAGCATATTGGGAGCTTTTTGCCTGTGAGAATGGGTACCGACTCCTTCTTAACTTAAAGCAAATTGCCTAACCCCTGTGAATTTTATTTTCCTCACTGGAAAATGAAAAATCACAACTTATGGAAGTGCTTTGAACGTTAAGAGGTAATATATATGAAATATTCTATAAAATATACATATAAAAGAACCAATGGGATTAAACATTAACATTATAAATTATGGAAAATAAACAAGAAACTTAGGTGTCATTCTAAATTCTTGCTTCTCCCTTATTCATCCCCTATATGCAAGTTCTGAGATTTTAATTCTTAAATCTCTCTCAAATCTTTTTTCTCCATATCTTTACTGCTACAATTTAAGAACCTGCATATTCACATGATACTTTTTGCTTATGATGTTTTTCTGTCCAAAACACCATTCCAGATCTTTTCTACTTGTTCACTGTAACTTAAACCCTCAGGCTTCTGCTAGGTATTACTACCTCTAAGCCTTTTATGGCTAGGTCAAGGTGCTTTGCCTTAGCTTCTATGTGCCCATGGTTTCACTAGAGTAATGCTGTTTTGTATTCATCTATCTGCCCTGTTAATCCTGAAAACTTGACTTGAACCAATTCAGTCAGTCATCTATTTATCTCAACTCAGTAAAGGTTAATCTCTGCCCCCAGCTCTTTTTCAGAATCTGAAAAATCAAGTTTTCCATAAATGTTTACACATGTGAGCCAGAAATAAGCAGTAGCCAAATTCTTATGAACAGTTTACATATTTTCATTCATGTATTTTATCGCAAATGTATATAATGCATTGAATAGCACTATATAGTCCTTTTCTAAATATGTGTACCTATGCAAGCCATACTTATGTCCACACATACGAATATACACATACATAGATGTGTCATCTATCAAATAATATGCAGCAGACAAGCAAGTTACCTATAAATCTGGTGAAGTTCTAATGCTGGCATCTAACAACCATAACCTGTGGTACCTACAGCATAGGTAAAACGGAAATAAAAAAATTCCTTTCTCAAAGAGCTCACAGAAAAACCTGTCCCTAAAAGAAGCTGCCACATCACCAGGGTTGGATCTTTCACTCCTCCCTATCCCTTACTCCTTATAATCTGTGCATCATTTAGACACATACCCTGGAAACACTCCCCAAGTCATTCTTCTTCATTCCATCTCTAATGCCACTACCCTGGTCCATTTCTTTATCTCTTGAAACACTATTATAGCCATTTCCTGATTGGTCTAAATGCTCATTCTGTTATTCTTTCCAGTTAATCTCTACACAAGCTCATAGTGGGCTTTAAAAATGTGTATTATGTCAGACCATTCTTTTTTGACACAGACCATGTCAATGGCTTCCTGTTGTTTTCAGGGAAGCCTCAATGTGGCTTGGCTCTCTGTTCCAGCCTCATCTGCTTTCTCTCCAGACCTCATTATCACTGTCCCAGCATCTCTTGGTTCTATGAACATACCATGTTCTATTCTCATTTCTAAGCCATTGCATGTGCTGATCCCTGTCCTTGAATTAAGATTTATTGTCCCATTGTCAAAGTATTTTTCCTGCTTCTCATCTCACCTCTAGCTGCCTCCAGGAAGCTTTCTTTATAAATCTTTCCCAAATCTGGTCAGCAGTACTTTTACCTTTTTATCTCCATAGCTTTTGCATATCCCCTCATAGTTTACTAGATTCTATGAGGGTAAGACCCTGGTCTCCACTGGATATTCAAGAAGAGAATGATGTCTTGAACATGGCTGGCTGCCAAGAAATATTCACTGAGTTAAGTTCCTTATACAGGCTGGAACACAGGTAACCAAGGCAGTAAGCTCAGTTCCAAATTCCCCTATCTGTAAGTATATTTACCCTTCCCATCTTACCGCATCAATCTCATTCAGGGCCTTCCACTGCTCATAGGAGACACCAAGGGCCTCAGCTGTCTGAATAGTTCTTTTCATGTGGCTTGTCCACACCTTCAGGGAGCTGATACCCTGGGACTGAATGAAGTTGGCCAGGGCATAGGCATACTGTCATGTGGAGTGTAGAAGAGGAGAAAAAGATAAATGAGAATGGATAAGGGAATCATGAGAACAAGCTCAAATTTGCTACAAATAATGGAGCAGTAATATTCCAAATTTATCAAAATGTACAAACACAGACATCTTTCTCACAAAAACACAAACATGGCAATGTTTTCCAAAATCGTAGAATAAATTAAGTTCACAAACTGAAGCACCACTGTACCTAGAAGAGAAAATTACCATAATTTTTTTGTATGTGTAGTCATTGATATTTGTTCACTTGACCCCACAGGGTATTCATTGTTATAAACATGCATTCTACCATTTGTGGAGCCTAGGACAAGAGTAAAAACAGAGGATCCACAGAACATTTTACCTCCTTTGTTCTTCCATTTTTGGGGCCATTCTGTACTTCTAGGGATATTAAGTACATATTTGTAGCTTATCAAGACATATGACCAAGCTATGGTCACATATCATCTATACTGCATCTCCATAAAAAGTAACTATGTTTTGGCCTAAGGGTGAACACTCTTGTGATATGGCACACACTCAGGCAGACAGACTCTCATGACAGGCTTGTGAAGACAACTGAAGCAGGTTCAAAGTCATGAATTCTTGAGTACAAGGTATAAAGAGTTTGGTCTGGAAAAGGGTAGAATGGGATTTGAAAGAAATTTCTCCTTCATAATGTGAATTACCATTACTTGAGTGAGGTTTCTGGCACCCAAATTTTAAAGGAACTCACATATATATTGAGTGTGTATGTCACTGCTAGGTGCTTCAGTATAAGTTGTTTCAAGATATAGACAATATAGGGAAGGAAATAATGGCAGCACTGAGATGAAGCACAAAGTACTACGGGAACCCAGGACAGCAAAGGATTCATTCTCTTGTGAATGTTTTAAACCACTAATGGCATGTGTTAGGAACATCTGAATAACTACACCAGCACACAAATTTATTTACAAATACAGGTATGTTTGGGATAAATTTAAGGACAGTTATGAGTCCATCTGTGCTTTGGCAGTTCTTACTTATGATCAGCAGATTTGGGTTAGCTTCCATTGGATCATCCATAAATCTCTCTACTGTGTCCTGCCTATCAGATGTAAGAAGCACATTAGTCTCTGAGTATCACTTTAGGTGATACTCCAGACAATTATTGCCTAGTACTTAATAGGTGCTGAATGACTGACAACTTTGAGAACTGGTGAGATAGTTAATGGGAAAGTACTTCTAAACTAGATCTAGTTCACTATGCTCATGATTGTGAAGGTTTGGGCTTGACATGTATGTGCATATGCATCTGTTTGTATGTTTGGGAGGCATAAATGAGGAAATGGCTACATGCTTCCCCATGCTCTGAACTTGGGAGTAGTGCCAGGGCCAGCTCCAGCCAAGAAACCCTGGGGTACAAATGGTGCCATTGGGATGAACTGAGGATTTGGTGGCCTCTTATCTGAGGAGCAAGTCAGACCAGAGCTTATCTTGATAAGCTGCCAGTCTGGATGTAACAGAAGGGAGCTTTGAAGACAACCTTCTGAAGCAGCACTGTACTTGGTACATCCCCCATCTCTCTAGCAGGAGGTTGAGGCCAGGTAGGAATGCCTAGTTCACCCTGGCACTATCCTATACAAACTGTGTGATTGGGGGCCATGTTCTGTTCCTCTCTGGACCCAAACTAGTAATGGCAATCACTATCCCTTCCTATGCAGCTACTGTAAAGATTAAATGAGGTTATACACATGGTAGCAGATGGCACCATGACTGTGTATGTATCCAATCTGTGAATTGGATACCATGAATAGGATGGATAAAATACCAATACAATACCAACACCATGGATATAATACCATGAATGTCTCTTCTGCACTTCATTTCCCACTTGTCCCACCCCAAGTGATTCTCTCAGAAAGTAACGTTTGTGCTACCAAACCAAGCCATAGCACCAGATGCTAGGAAAATGTATCCCTTTATAGATCCAGTACCCAGAATGTGCAGGTCATTATGTCCATGTGGGAGGAAGAGACTTGTGTCCTGATAGAGTCAAAGACAATCAGAATAAAGAGATACAGAGCCCAGAGTTCTGTGTTCTTCCTTGGAGGAGAAGTAGGGAAGCATGGCTTTTTTTAAGCAGATCTTAGATCAGAAGCTGGGCCTTGGAAGGGAGTGCAGGAATCAAGAAAGATGCAGTAGCATTGGCAGTGTGATTCCTGTGATGGGGGAAGAGGGCAGCATCAGCCCTGAGTTGGACAGAAAGTACCAGGGTGGGGTCTTCAGGGCAGCTGTCTGTGTACATGATGGTTACTAGCTGACAGAGGGACAGAAGAGAGCAGCAAGGTGGACACAGGCAAAAACAAAATGGTATGAATAATGAGGGAAGCCATCATACAAAAACAACTATGGTCATTGTGATGGGGCTACAGAAGCAGCCAGATCCAGACTGTCTGGAGGACCAGCAACAATCTATTAGACTTGGAGGCAGCAATTGGCATATGGTAACCATTCAATGGCCATATGAAGACTGAGTGACTAGCAATGCATAAGACCAAGAATGATCAATATATGCTTCTATTCCATCATTGAGTATCTGCTCCTCAAGATCTAGGCAGTGAGCTTACTACCACCCAGCTCACCCAAGGTCACCCAAGTCACCCAGCTGAGTGTGCAGAGACTTCCCTACCTGCTTTCCCCGAGCTGAAAGGCCTGAGTCACCTCCGATGCGGCCTTTGAGGTTGAGTTCACTCTCACCATGCCGGCATAGGTAGATGGAGCGTGGCGTGACATGGATGTTCATGAGGTAGTAGACTGTACGGCTCTGGATATGGTCTTGCACTCGGTTCACCATGTAGCGTGTGCCCACATCAAAGATCTTGATGTAGGACAGATGGCTGGGCCAGACCCAAACAGGAGGATAGGCAGCTCAGGAGCTAATGGTAGAGAGGGCTGATCCCAAGAGAAAGCCCCAACTATACACCTTTCTTTCAAGTCTCCTTTGAAATTCAGCTCTTATATAATGAGATGCCATGAACCAGGCTTTTTTTTTTTTTCTCTTTACAACACAGGCAGCTAAGGTTTTATCCTCTGTGGTTTCCACTTCTGTCAGAGAAATAGTTACATTCTGTATGCCTGGCTCTCTCCCAACATTTCACTGGTAGCTCTTATCTTGCTCATTGGCACATGCTTTTTAATCCCAAACTGAACTCTATCCCCCTTTCTTTAACCCTTCATCAAGGTAAATTGTACTTCATGCTCCACAGGCAGCAACAAGGTTGTATTTATGTGTGCTTTCATTTAATAACTACACACTGATAACCTGTCTGTGGAAGAACTTGGAGGACTAATCAAAAAGCTAGAACTATGGAGCAAAACTACTGAGATTTCTGCCATACCAGCCATTAATCCTTTGTGTGTTAGACTCTAAGTTCAGACAGATTCCTGGAAGGCTGATGTAATGAAATAACACCAGCTGCGCTGCTTACAAAGTAAAAAAAAATCAACTAAATGGAAAGAGCTGAATTAGCCCAAGAAACTAAGATTGCTTATGGATTAGGTTTTAGAAAACTCCTCCTTTGATCTTTCTAGACAAATCCTTTATGACTGTACCACACTCATCATGCTCAGCCCTGTGATCCATGTCCAGTTACTGCATTTATTGAATATTTTCTATGCATATGGGAGAGATTGGTGACTTTAAAGTACACGAATCTTCATAACCATTATATTATTTTTAATCTTTTATTTATTTGGTGCAGGGTCTCACTATGCAGCTCAAACTTGTAGCAGTCCTCCTGTCTCAGCCTCCCCAGCATTGGGATTTCAGGTATGTGCCACTACACCTGGTTTCAGTGGTTGGCACAGGGCTGACAGTGTTCCAGGGCTGACAAGGCATACAGTACCAGGGATCAAACCCAGGTACTTGTGCTTGTCAGACAGGTGTTTATACCACTGAGTTATCTCCCCAGGCCTTTGATTATATTTTTGAAATGCTAAATATTAAAAACTTCTGAGATATTTGTCTTTTTACTTTTAGAAACTTGCCATTGCCTTAAGCACATATTTAATCTGCCTCCTGGAAAATCTTGTTATTTTCTTGGTCTTGTTTCCCTAAGCTGGGACAGATGCCCTCTTAGGTCCATTTGGAGCATTTGATTAATTGTCTACACAGTTCTGATTAAATGTCTATAAATTTTCTTGTCCAACCAAACAGGCTTCTTACTCCAGTAGGGGCAACCCTTCCCTTTCTTGGTTCCTCAGGCATAGATAAGGCTGGACCTGATGCATAGACTGTAAATGTCCCTCAATGGAAAAAAAAGATGAAATAAAGTTGGCCTTCTAGATACATCTTCAGGCTCAAATACACATATCAAAAACCAACAACCTTGTCAGAATTCAGACCCAGGGCTGGGAGCTTTCTTGACATTCTTTTTTCATTTCAACCTTCTTAATTTTTTATCCTTCAAGCTCCTTCCAGCATAAGTGTTAGCCCACAGGGTTATTTTGGTAAAAGGCCCACTTAAAATCTGAAAAAGCCACATCTTCCTTAAAGGATATATATTTCCACTTAAGCACATGTCTTAGTGACAGAACCAAGTATGCTTTTGACCAGTGTACTTGTATAGTAAACAATACGCACAACCATATATAAACGACATGCCTTTGGGTTATAATCCCTGTCTGCTTAAAAAAATTAGTCATAATTTAGAAGTGTGAAGAAACATGCTGAAATTTTGGGGAAATGAATTTCATTAATACTCTGATGATATCTTATTGTGTGGTCTCAGTTTTCTTGACTAAGGCATGGAAAAATAACAATGATTACCTCTCAATACTTCAACTATGTGAAGCTGAAAGGATGTTATCTTATACTTTACACTTGATTCTCAAAGGATATGAGAGATCCTATTTTCTTCTCACGTCAACCTATTTTGAAAGTAAGTGGGATTTGGAGAATACTTTATATCTAAATTCACACCTGCCTGTAATGCCATCTTAAGTGTCTCTTATTTTTACATGATATATGACAGAAAATGTGTACTTCATGGCTCTTTCCATATTTCAAAGTACTATGCAAAATACCTGAGAATAGAACCCATCTCTCTTGCCCCTTTTACAACCACAGCCCAAAGGGTCAAATACTTGCTGACTGAAAAGTTGTATGAATTTTGTGAAAAAGACATGAAGAGATACAATTTATGACTAAAATTCTAGCTCTACCTGATTCATGGTAAAAACTTGTGAAAGTTTTAGCTCTATAGGACTCAATTTCTTCTTAAAATGTATAATACATATCTCAACTCCCTTTTTAGGGGTTGCTGTAGGGGTTCCATGAAAGAATGTGAACAAATTTAGAAAATAAAGTGTTATGGTTGTATGAAGAACTCTTTTGTAATAACACTGGCAACACCCCAAGAGTGAATCATCTCTCTTCAGAGATCAGAATTAAGATCTTTTCATATTGCTCAGAAAAGCACTATTTCAGTCATCTCATGAACACTTCATATATCAAAGAATCTCTTGCTCATGGACCATTAGAGCTAAAAAGGTCCATAAAGACAGATCATCGGGGGCTAGGGAGACAGCTCAGTAGAATAAGTGCTTGCATGGCAGGCACAAGGGTTTGAGTTCAATCCCTGGTTTTGAAAAGAAAAAAAGACAGATCATCAAGTCCCATTTGTAGTGTCACAGATGTAGAAGTTGAGGCCCATAGAGCAGTGATATTTCCTCAGGTCCTGTAGGATATTAAACCTGGGTTAAAAATACAGACATTGACTTTGGGATTCTGGGTCTTACCTGTCCAACTCATCATCCAAGGGCTGATAGTTGACTTCATAGCACTCAATTCTCTTTAGAAAGTCTTCCAGAACCTTTTCTCGGTCACAGTCTATGTAATCAGGGCTTCCAAGTTTCACTTGCTAGGAGAAGGGAGGACATAGGGACCCAGGGAAACAGAAACTCTAATAATGTCCTTGGGAAGGGCCCTCATAGACTGCTGAGTACAACAGATGAGAAAAGACTCAGAGAAAGGCCAAGTTTACAAAAGTAGTCAACTGAAGAGACTGAGGACTGTGTGACAACTCATTCCTAATCTCCATGTGGCCAAACAAGCACTTTTACACTACATGTAGTTCCAAGAATACCCTAGACTACAAACTTACTTCCTTTTTTTTTTTTTTTTTTTTTTTTTTTTTTTGGTGGAACCAGTGATTGAACTGAGGCCCTTGTACTCACCTGGGAAGCACTTATTCTACTGACCCATAAGAGGACTAGAAATTATGATCTGACAAAAGGCTAAAGTGGAACCAGGAATCTGGGACAGAAGTAATCATGGCTTACATGTATTGAGTTTCTACTAGGAGAAGTTGGTTATACTGTATTCAGATTTCTGAAGGACTGGGATCTCCTAGTCCCTTAATGCTTACCTTTTCTTCCACAGTCCTCACCTCATCTACCTTGTCACCTGAGCATACAGAGAATCTAGAAGTCATTTCAGATGCCTCTTTTTATCATCCCTTCCCTCTTACTATTCTCTTCTAACCATCCATTTCACTTGCTTGTACTCACTAGAGCATTGTGACTGATTATTGTCTAGAGTCATGATACTTCAGATCTACTCCCCATACTGAGAGACAGAAAGATGCATGTGCACCTAACCGGTGGCATTTTCCTGCTTAAGTATTTCCTCATACATTTTAGGACAAAGGGTAAACTCTGCTAGTAAGTAATGGATGACTTCTGATTGGGTGGGCCCAAATAATTTCTTCATCCTCATCTCTTGTTGTATCCGTATTCCTCCATATATTTTGCTTCAGTAAATCCATGCTACATATATTCTCTTGGAGATGCTATACATAGTATCTGCTATTTCTTCATTCCCAATCTTCACTTCAAAAATTCTCATGTATTATTCTAGAGTAGTTCAACTATTACCTCCATGTGGAATCTTTCCCATACTTCCATGTAGAAGCTTAGGTGGTCAGCCTCCTCCATTCCCTCACCTCTGATCTGAGTTCTATCTATATACTGAACGATCTCCCTCAATAGAATGTAAGATCAAGAGAAGGACACTCGGAGCTGGGGAGATGGCTCACTGGAATAAGAGCTTCCCTGGCAAGTGCAAGGGCCTGAGTTCAATCCTCAGTTCTGCAAAAAAAAATAAATAAATAAAAGGATTCTCATCTATCTTATATGTTTATCTATTGCTTAGAAAGACCTGGCACAGGGGCTGGGGAGATGGCTCAGTAGAATAAATGCTTCCCTGGGAAGTGCAAGGGCCTGAGTTCAATCGCTGGTTCTGCCAAAAAATAATAATACTGACCTAGCCAAGATGTATAATTAATTTATAATTATAAATTATAATTATAATAATTAATTTATGTTGAATCAAAAATGGATGGGCAAATAGATGCAGAGAGAAGAGAGGAGTTAAACATATCTCAAGAGGTAATAATAAGACCAATGAAGGGACAGCTAGATAGCTCAGTGGATTAAAGCACTTGCTTAGACAGATGCAGGGGCTGGGGGTTCGATCTCTGGCCGGCTGTGTTGACCCCATCCTCAGGGTGCTCTGAGATGGCAATTGAGACTGAGCATGGTGGCCCACACCTATAATCCCAGTGCTTGGGAGGCTGAAAACAGGAGAATCACTATGAGTCCGATCTATGTAGTGAGAACCTGTAGACCTTGTACTAAATACATAAAGAAGTACGAGCAATGAGTAGATGTTAAAGAGAGGAAAGTTTCAGCTTGATTGGACTATCTTTCTTAAAGTTTATGAACCTTTTGTTACTGCAGGTATGAAAAAAATATAGATAAACATTTATTTGACACTTCAAGTACCTGATGGAGGGTTAAAGGAGGTCTTTATAAGGGCTCTTCTTTTCCTGAGGTTTCATAATTTGAGAAAGTTGGAAACAACAAAATATGGTGAATGATATAATTCTAGACCATTCTCTTTAATAATTGTAGAGTCCTTTTTTTTGGATTGAACTTAGGCCCTTGTGCTTGCCAGGGAAGTGTTTATTCCACTAAGCCATCTCCCCGGCCCCTGTGCTAGGTCCTTCTAAGCAATAGATAAATATAAATTATAGATGAGAGTCCTTCTCTATTTTTTTGGTGGAACTGGGGATTGAACTCAAACCTAAGAGCAATGATGGTCCTGATATGAATTCTGGAGAAAGAAAAATATAGGCTTTCAAAGCAGACAGCTAAGACTGAGGTATAGCTCTACTTCTGTTTCTTTCTGGTGGTATCAGTATGACAACACATCTCTCCTCTTGGAATCTGTTTCTTCTCTCGAATAGGGAAATAATTCCAAACATGCAGATGTTTTGTGAAAGAATTATTCAGTCAAGTTTGCTGCTTGATGCACATTAAGGAGTCTACATGGTTTAATCTCATTTCACAGGATCATTGTGGGATAGAATGGTCAGGATATGCTTCCTATGCAAAGTGGGAAGAGAAGAAGTTCAGACAAGAATACTGCCTTAGTCTCATATAGGTCACTTTAAGTCATAGTCCAGGCCTAAGAAAAAGTAAGGAAGAAAGGTTACTGGTGCTCCTTACCTTGATATTTTCTGCAATGATGTCAGGGTCATTGCAAATGGACTCAATGAAGAAGACCTATAAGAGAAAAAGAAAAGTGAATTTAAGGGATGCGGATATAGCTCAGTATAGTAGAGCACTTGCTATGGATATACCAGACCCTAGGCTATGATTTTCACACTGGAAAAAAATGGTGGGAGAGAGTTATAGCAGGAAATTATTTATGGAAAAAGCCAAACAAAGCTTGATCCCTTCTGAAATGGATATGAGTCTTTCTCAGAGGCATCCTCTGACAACACAATGTTTTCAAACAATAGTATTTTTAGGATTCTGAGTTTTATGAGGCAGCCTGCTTTAAGTTGAACAAAACTTGATTTTTGTTTTGGGTTTTAGTGATATACATTTGTAGTGTACTCTATCATTGCTAGTGTATTCCCCAGTGTAAGCCTATCAGCATTGCTTAAGGTGGTACCTTTCCCTTTCTGTTAGTTTGTTGCTTCTGACTGTACCAAACAAGTTACACAACTAAATTAAGATGCTGAGCCTAAAATGGCCAATTTAGTTGGGCTAAACATTTCAGTTTGTCTTTATTTTGGGTTTATGCTAGAAAAGTATCTTCTAGAAAAGAGTGGAAGTTTTATTGTACCTTATAACCATGTTCTTTAGCAAACTGCAGAATCAGTGACCGTCGTTCTCTGGTAGTGTTGGTGGCATCAAAAACCTACGATGAGCAATGAGGTTGGCTTACTATAAATCAGTGTTGTAGATCATCCTCTTTTTGTCCACCCCTGTGCTAAATGGAAGGCTTTCAGAGAAGGCAGAACTTCAAGAAGGTCTTGAAGAAAAGGAAGGATTTATAATTGCCTTATGTCAATTTTATAAATAGTTATTGATAGTTATACATAGTCAATAATGTCCTTTCAGTATACTCTACTTTGTGGATGTAAGAAAACAAAAGAAAAATTCTTAAATTTTATTAAAGCCATTTTACAAGTGAAGTTAGTGAGACCTATGAAGGACTTGCTTTGGCTAAGAGTTTCTGGTGACTACAGCTAGAATGGTTCCCCAAATTCCCAAGTGCAGCTTCTTCCTTCTTTGTCATGCTAGAAGTTCTCAGAATAGGAAATAGTGCCCTATCTTTAGCACCTTAGATAAGACCATTTATCTTTTTGAAGATCTCTTATACTTTTAAAATTTTAGAGCCTACCTCAAAGATCTATGAGATCAAATCAACTAGACATTTTGAATTTTAAATATCTAAAATTTTAAAATGTTTATAATTCAGTCTTGACTTCCAATATAGTCCTACTGAACTTTTGGCAGTGGACTAGTACAGAGCAGTACTTATGAGTGGAGATTCTTGGGCTGTATAATCTGGATTCCAGTTCTGATCCTGCCATGTGCACGTTGTGCCATACTAAGCAATTATTTAGTCTTTCTGTGAGGCATTTTTCCTGGCTCTAAAGTGGGGCACAATAACAATACTTATCTCATGAGGGGGAGAGTGAAATTAAATTAACATAAGCAAAGTACTTAGAATTTTTTTTTTTTTTTTGCAGAACCAGGGATTGAACTCAGGCCCTTGCTCTTGCCAGGGAAGTGCTTATTCTACTGAGCTGTCTCCCCAGCCCCACTTAGAATAATTTATGGCATAGTAAACACTCAGTACATATTAGCTTTTTTTCATTCAAGCACATACTCAAGAAAAAAAAGTAGTTTACCGCAACATGACCTTCCTCATGGCTGAGATAGTTATGGACGTCCTTCAGGGCTGCCAGAGCACACTGCCTAAAAAAGTTAGAGAAAGGAACAAAAAAATTCAAATCTCCACAGGATGAATTTTTCTTGTTTTATCTGTATTACTTTTTGTACAAACTCTCATATATCTTATACTAAATTACTTTAGGCATCTTGCCAAGCAGAGAAGGGTCACATAGTTGAAATTGGCTCAGTGTATATAGCAGTGATGGTGAAAGTTTTGAAGATCAAGTGCCCAAAATTCACTTATATTATCACAAAGTACTAGCAATGTGATTAAAGCAGAATCCTGAGGATCAATTGATTAATTAATTGATTTGGGGACCTGCAATTGAACTCAGGACCTCGCACTTGCCAGGCAGGCATTTAAGCCATTGAGCTATCTCCCCAGCTTACTGAGGTTTTAGTTTAAAAAAACAATTCATGCATTAACATCCTTTGTCTTAGAGGGAAAAAAATGTAACAGAGCTTTCAATGATGAAAATGCATTTATTGAATGGGAAAAGTTTTCATTTGGTATGCTTTTGTAAGCTGTTATCTGATGCTTGGCTTTTGAGGCAATTTGGATTGCATGTTGACAGAAAGGGCTCTGCTTGCATGCCATAGGTTTGCCACCACTGGTATATAACTTAGGGCCAGGTAAAAAGTGCTATGACCAGGAAAAACTAGTGAGCACAGCTCTAATTTTAAGGGCTTCAGTCATTAAGCAAATGGAGCTCAAGTTCGACTCATTTATGAACCTAGCTAAGCTCTAGATACATGATTTTTGAAGTTAAAGGTATTCCTGGCATGGATAACATAAACTCAGGTATGACAGTGGCTACGTATTTATGCTTTCAGCAAGTTTTTTAGTGAGAGAAACGGCTTAATGATTGCTGGGTTCTTTAATTTAAATATAGAGCAATAAATGAGACCCAGACTATGTTCTGGATATTCTTAAGAGTCACATAAGGGAAAGACATCTTTAGGCTGATTGATAAGACTACAGAGTAGAGTGAGCCAAACTAGATTTTCATCCCAAATGGTATATTAAAAGTTTACACACTTTCCTGTCAGAAGTAGGAGACTGTAAAACATTCTTGAGCAGGGGGTGGTTAGGACCAAAAGCAGGCTTTGAGTAGGACTACAGAAGGTTGCCCTTTGAGAATCTAAAGTTTCTCCTCCCTATCCCAAATTACCCTGGCCTACTCTATCAATATCTGAATAGCCCCCTTAGCCAAAGGGTAGAACAGTCCCCTAAAGCATTGGATACTTACTTCCTGATAAGTAGGGCCTCCATGTTGTCTGGGAGAAAGAATTCGTAGTTCTTGTAGCTCACTGCCTCTCGTCGGTACTGGCCTAAATTAAACACTGAAAGCAGGTATCCCTAGTGAAAAGTTTGGGAAGATTCCAGCAGGCAAATATTTCCTTGCTAGGAGGGAATTCAGAGGTAGAATATATTCTGTATAGATATAATAGATAGATAGATAGATAGATAGATAGATAGATAGATAGATAGAACTTCAAAATATGGTAACCAGCTCACTTTTTCTTTACAACAGCTCTAAAAGTTAGGAATTATCATTGCCATTTTACAAATGAGGAATGTAAAGGTCTTAGATAGGAGAATACCTTTCATAGTTAATTAAGTCAGGACATTGGATTCAAAAAATTTGGCTCAAACTATTTTATTTTTTCATAAGATACAATCTTCCAAATCTATTCTAGAAAGATGAAAAAAAAATCAAGATCCAGATAGCAAATTTATCAATTCCAAAGGTTCACACAGTGAGTCTGTAACAGACAGAGACTTAGCCTGCTGATTCCCAGTCTAGTGCTATTTCATTTTTCTGTATCATGAGGGGGAATCTAAATCTAAATTTCTATTTGTAGACTATACTTTCCCACTTTCTAATGGTGAAAAATCAGCAAGGAGGAAAGGAAAAAAGACCAAACATAAGCAACCAAAGAAGTAGTATTTCAGTCATTCAGTAATAAATTCTTTTTGATGTCTACCATGTAAGCCAGGAAATGTGAGCTCTGGTTCTCCGACAGCAACCAGATATTCACAATGGGAACCTTAAGGAACTCAAATTCAACAGGTAGGATACCTAGTAACTTAGTATATGCAGAGCTTTCACATAGTTAGACGATCTGACAAGAGACAATATGGAGCCATATAAAACAGTAAGAGAGAAGAAAAGACAAATTTCATTTGGGGTTATATTTGATTTGACCTAGGCCTTTTAGGCTATGTATGTTAAGTAGTGAGTATAGAAATGAGGGTGGGGGAAAAGGCATTATTATAAAAAGAAGAAAAGCTTGAGCACTGGTAGAAGGGAGAGTCTGTTTGCAGGGTAAGGGATCATCTACTGTGAATGGAGCATGAGAGACTAGAAGAGGTAGAGATCTTATTGTGTAAGACCTTGAGTGACTGGCTAAGAAACCTAGATTTAAACCCACTCTAGTCATGTCAGCCCTGTTTTAAAATAAGACTTTGACATCCTCTGTAAGAACTGAGTAAAGTGCTGAAAACAAGAAGATCTGGACAGAGACCCACTTGTCACTGTGCCTTGTACCCTTCCATTCAGCAAAGGCTCCTTAAAACTTATAGTCCTCCATTAAAGTAGCTCTTTCTTTTTGCCAGTGCCTACCTCCTCCCATAAGATCCAAAACAAATACACTTTATCCAAGAGTTTTTGGTGCCTTCCAATCAGTAACTCCCTCTTTGAGTATCCTCAACACCTTGCTTAAGCATTCATAGACAGTGAAATGTATGATTATGTATCCCAGTCAGATTAAGAACTCTTTAAGGATAGAGCATGGGTCACATCCATTTGTTTCATTCCCAATACCTAGCATGGATTTTGGCACGTGAAAAACCAATGGGAAATTCTTTGTTCCTGAATTATGTAAAGGCGAAGTAGATGGAGTAAATAAAGAAATAAGGGAAAAAAAAAGATTTGGCGATGTTAGGTATATCTTAGTGACAGCATGAATGAGGCCTGGGTTCAATCTGAAAGAAGGAAAAGGAAAAGAGAGAAGGAAAAAAAGAGATAAAAGAAGAGGTGAAGAGAAGGGGGGGAATGAAGAGAATAGGATGCTGGGAAGGGCAAGAGAAACAATAAGGAAGAAAATGGAGGAAAGCAGAATATAGGGCAAATATGGGATTCTTTAGTTTTTTCATCAGTAGAGCTATGCATTAGAACTGTCATAGTGTCAGACCTAGCTAGAATCAAACATAATTTGATTTTGTCACTTATGGCCATATGCCTTCAGACATAGTACTTCACCTCCTCAGCCTTTTTTTCAACAATGAAATGCTCAAGAAATGACAAATACTAACAAAAGTAGTATTATTTGTGTGGCAATAATAGCAATGGTAATAAAATCTTACTTAGAAGGTTGATTTGAAGCCATGAGACCTTTTGAGAACATGTATTTAGTCTTAACATTAGTTTTCTTATGCCTACCATGCAACACAGAGTTGGGCATGGAATATGTGTTCAAGACATTTTAAAATTTATAAGAATATAGTGGCATTGGTATAATATAGGTAGTAACAGAAGTAGCAGCAGTTCTAATCCTGTTAATAATAGTGGTGAAGCACTTTTGATACTGAGGGTCTTGGCTTTCTACCTTACTCAGTTTTCAACTAGTGGCCTATAGTTGAGCTGTAGAACAAAGGGCTTTAGAAACATACCTTTAGTTGGTGTTCCTATCCAGTTGAGGTATCTTGTGAGCTTTGTGGAGATGTAGGTCTTTCCTCGAGCAGGTAAACCCACCATAATCACCATTGTGGGGGAATTGGTAAACTGGGGTATGGTTGCTGGAAGACAAATATAGGCTCAGAAGTCCATTCACAAACTTATATGATGCTCTGGCATCAGCTTAGAGATGCAGATTTGCAAAGAGAAACCCTCTCATCATTATAAGAGCTACAATACTTCAAATTAATGACTTTTAAAATATTAATGACTCTTCAACTGGTCAGAAAACAAAAGGTGGAGTTGAAATAGTGGGAAACCCATAATAACAAGCATCTGCAGGGAGCAAGAGGACTCATATATTTGCATACTTGCTACAGATATTGCTCAACAACAACACTCTTAAGATTCAGCTGCAAATCATTAATGTGTTACCAAAAGCTATTTGTGGGCCAGGGTGAGAATGTAAATACTACAAAGACACAGATTTTACATCCTTTGACAGTTTTTCTCCAGAAACACAGGTCCTGACAGGGAAGACTGAGAATCCTAAGAAAAATACCCTATAGTTTTGCATCGTGTGGGGATTACAACAATAGACCTTGTTGAAATCCTATGAAACCATTTTTTTACATTCCCTATTAAAATAAAAGGCTTACTATATGGAGGAGGGGGAAGCAAAAAACCTGTAGTTTGTGAGTACTGGCAGAAACTCACTGCAGCTGGCAGTAGACTGACCAGTACCACTGTAATAGTCCAGACCAATCTAATTTATCTTTCCCAAGAGGGGAAAAAAGCCCTTTAGTTTGCAAAAGGAAGAGCAATAGCAGATGAGAACACTAGTGGAAATTCACTATAGCTAGGAGAGAAAAATGAGAAAATAGTTATAATATAGGAAGAGCAGGAAAATGTGCAATTGGGTCTGACTCTGGAATCTTTTTAACTCTCTCACTAACTCAAATATAAAACCTGGACACTTATATAAAAACTAAAAAGTAAACAGGTATTGGTAGGATACCTGTTTAAATTAAAAGTGTCCTCACATAAAGGAAGGTGACTGGATCATGGGCAAGCCATACTAATTAGTGAATTTATCCACTGATGACTCAGTAGTTGAATGTTTTATTCGGAAATGGGGCCTAACAGAAGATAGGTAACTAAGGGCATGACCTGGAAGGCTATATTCTTGTACCTGGTTCTCCTTTCTCTCTTAGGTTCCTAGCTGCCATGTGATGAACAGCTTTCATGTGCCACGCCCTTCCATCATGCCTGTCTGCCTTGGAGCCAGCCAATTTTGGATTTAAACCACTAGAAAATGTGTCAAATATACTTCTCTTCATTAAACTGGGTATTATTCCCCAGTGATGAAAATGTGATTAACACAGTGCATCAGGAAAGAATACCTGAGTCTGAATTGTATAAAGATTGCAAGTTGAACATTTTTTCCTTCAATAGTCTGAGTCTGAATTCAACTTGGCACGAAGCCGAGAAGTAATAGACAGAGTAAGATGCACAAAAACCTTGTAGTTTTGGTTTGAGAAAAATAAATGAGAGTTGAAGTTCAAGAAGCTTGGGGAAATCCTTTCGATTTCTATATACTCTGGTTCCACAGTGAAGATGCCAACAGCAAAGGTGGCCTAGGAACACATGGGGCTTGTAATGGAAGGCTTCAGGAATCAAAATTCTGTGGGATGAGATGCTTTTCATAAATTGAGATGGTGTCAAGAGGATATGAGTAGATTTCATACAAGTTTTTTCTCTAGATCTTCTGCAACATTTTGCTGGAAGTAGTGGGAGTTTCTAAATACAGGACAGGAAAATAGAAGCATAAGAAACTAAAAAGTACTAAACAGATATGGAAAAGGAAAAAGTTCACCTATGAGTGCTTTGATTTTTTTTTTTTCTTTATGTATTTGGGACAAGGACTTACTATGCAGCTCAGACTCATAGTGATCCTCCTGTTTCAGCGTCCCCAGGGTTGGGATTACAGGCATGTGCCACAACACCTGGTCGTGGTGGCCAGCTCGGCATGCCCAGAACATGTGGTACTGGAGATCAAACCCAGGTTATTTTGCTTGCCTAGGAAGGTGCTTACACCACTGAGCTATCTCTGCAGCCCAACTTTGATCTTAAGTGGCATAGCCAAGATTTGGAAAGGAGACCTTCAGCCCAAGTCCCAGACTGACCACTAGGTGGTGCACAAACAGGACTGACTTAAATACTTGAAAATGGGACTGATGTCGGAAACAATACATAAGAGACTAAAACAAAAATGCCAAGCTTCTTCAACAAGATTCAGAATCTTAAAATAATGTATAAAATCTAAGATACAAACTAAAATAAACTAGTACAACCCCTGTCCTAAGGGACCAATGTGACTCAAGGCTTGATCAGAAGGGTGAAAATAAACCAAATTATCTGAATTAGTCTAGTGAAATTGAATCTGTAATTTAATATCTTTCTAAAGTTTCCCATGTTCAGATGTTTTCATGGGCAAATTTTATTGTACATTTAATGAAGAAATAGTATCAATGCTATACAACCTTTTAAGGAAAAGAAAGGACAAGAAAACACATCTCATTTATTCCATTAGACCAGCATTACAGTGATATCAAAATTATAAAATAAAAATTATACAAAGAGAAAATGAAAAATAAGTTTATGCTTCATAACACAATATAAAAATTCTAAAAGCTGACCAATTAAGTTTGTTCATATGCAAAACAGGTAACATAACACAACCAAGTATGTTTTATTCCAGGAATATAAATTGGTTCAATATTATAAAAATTGAAGTAATTCATGCTAAAGAAATAAAATTCTATACTACAACAACATATGAAAAAAAACCCTTTTGGTAAAACACAAGAGTTTTCATGGTGAAAACTCTTAATAAAGTAGGTATACAAGGGTGTGTGTGTCCTTCACCAGTTAACAGATATCTACAAAAAAGTACATCTAACATCATATTTCATATTGACAGACCAAATGATCTCTCCTAACAACAGAAGCAAGGCAAGAAATTTAAAGATTCAACCCAAAAATGGGCATCTGAGATGAATACACATTTCTCTCTTTCTTCACATTTCTCAAATGAAGAAATAAAGACAGCAAATAAATATATGGAAAAATGGTCAACATCATTGGTCATTTGAGAGATGCAAATTAAAACAACACTGAGATTTCACCTCACCCTGGAAAGCATAGCAATTGTCAAGAAACCGACCAATAAATGCTGGAGTGGCTGTGGGGAAAAGAAGCCTTTCTCTACTGTTGGTGGGAATGTAGACTGCTATAACCATTGTGGAAATCAATGTAGAGATTCCTAAAATACTGGCATTGGAGGTCCTATTCGACCTAGCTATTCCCTTTCTGAGTATCTTCCAGAAGAATTAAAAATATAATAAGAAAAGCTATATGTGCACCTATATTTATAGCAGAACAATTTTTCATAGCTAAATCTTGGAAACAACTCAAATGCTCATCAACCAAGGAATGGATAAAAAAGTTGTGATCTTTTTATACAATGGAGTACTACTCATCCATAAAGGAAGAAAGAAAGAAGTATATAAGAAATTAAGAAAAGTACAAACAATTGAAAAGAGACAAAACAAATTAAGTATTATCTGCTGCTTTCCATAGTCCAGCAGAAATGCACAGTCTGCTTATATACATAGATAAATACTTTTCCCCATTCCCTTTCCTGTCTTTCTCAACTCAGTAACTCTTTCCTTTTGAATAAATTCATTCCCTTTTCCTAGTATTTAATTGTACACTTGAGACTTCATTTGAATGGAATCTTGATTGGTGGAGATAAACCCTTTCAAGGTGTGGAGATATTTCCTGAGATTATTGATTCAGACTATTAGGGAGAAATTCAGGTTGTGGTCCAGTCCTACTATATGTATTTTTGAAGTAAAAGATTATATTGCCCAATCGATTCTTTTATATTTTGTCAAAGCTAGAGCCTCTAATCAAGAACAGATCCAAAGGAATAAAAGATCTGGCAGTACATCCTATAAGGAGGTATTCTATACTAAAGATATCAAAAGCCAATGGCTCGTGTATGGTATTAAGTTTAAAGCAAAATATTTTCAGGGACTAATGAACAGTGGTACAGATATTTCAGTGATTGCTCCATCTTACTGGTCACCTGCCTTGCCTACTTGAGTAACAGCTTCCTCCTTGGTTGGGCTTGGGTTACCCAGGTAGATTATGAAGTGTGCTATATCACTTCCTTATGTAGGCTCTGTAAAACTTAAGAGACTTTCAGCCAGTTATTACAGGGACCCCAGTCAATTTGTGGGGCAGAAATTGGCTGAAAGAATGGCAGATTAAAATTATTAATGAGGCAATTCCACTTCATTGATAGAAAGATGCAAAATATGATATGTCCCAGGACAAGGACAGGAAACATAAAATCAAGAAGGCAATCCCAAACTCATAGATGTCTATCAGAGGAATGAAGGGAAAGATCCTGGCCATGAGACAAACTTTCAATAGAGGTAACTGGTTTCTCCCCATCCAAAAATTGCTTTTTCATTAAAATGGTAAACTGATGTTCCTGTTTGGCTGGATCAATGGCCCTTATCAAAGAGAAGCTAATTTACTCACAAGCATTAATAAAGGAGCAATAGAAGGTGAGACATATTGAGCCTCACACTAGCCCTTGGAATGCTTTTTTTTTTATATCAAAGAGATCAGGAAAGTGGAAGCTGCATCAGGATTTAAGAACTATTAGTGTATGTATTTACCCCATAAGTGTTCTGCAGCCCAGACTTTCCTCTCCCACTGCAATTCCACAGGACAGACCTATGACAGTTATTGATCTTAAGGACTGCTTTTGCACCATCCCTTTTAATCCATGAAGGACTGACCTGCCACTAACTCTGCCAAGCCTATGTACCAAGATCAATGGACTGTTTTGCCACAGGGGATGATGAAGATTCCCACCCTATATCACTACTTTGTTGGTCAGGATTTAGATCTTCCCAATCTCATCTGATCTTGGAAGCTAAGCAGGGCTGGGCCTAGTTAGTACTTCGATGGGAGGATTTAGATCTTGTCATAAAAAAATCCCTCTAGCCTATATAATACATTATATGGATGATAAACTGCTTGCTATCAACTTTTAGCAACTCACCTGTTTTCGCAGAAACTAAACAGGCTTTGATACAACATGTGTTATACATGACCACAGAGAAAATTCAAACTATTTCCCTCTATAGTTATTTGGAAACTCTGGTAACAGAAACAGCAGTTCTACTCCAAAAATTAACAATAAGAAGAGATTCATTACATGATTAAATGATTTTCAAAAATTAAATGATTAATTTGATGATTAAATTAAATGATTTCTGAAAGTTAAATGATTTCAAAAAATTATTGGGGGACATTAATTGGATTCACCCAAAAGTAGGAATACTTATATGTCCATAGGCAATTATATAAAACATTACAAGAAGATCCAAATTTGAATTATACCCATATTTTTATACCTGAAACCTTTAAAGACCTTCAGGTGATAGAACCACTTTGATAAATGGACAAGAATTCTGAATTATTCTAACTGTATCTCTTAACTAATTCATATTGTCCACTCATCCATTGGACTTCCTGGTCAAGTGTCCAACAATAATTGCTAACCTATTGAATGGCTTTATCCCCCTAACCAGCTTACAAAATGTTTTCAGACATATACAGAGCAAATGGCTGAGCTAACTTAGCAAGCCTACCACCACAATATAAAAGCATACAGCTTTTAGGATTTTATTCTAATCATACTGTGTTTCCTATTAATCTTGCAGAGCATACTAATTTGTTATGAACTTGCTTGGTCTAGCAGGTAGTCTTTGCAAATTATATTGGATTAGTTAATAATCATATTACTTCTGATAAGTTGGTATTGCCCATTCATTTATCTTACCTAAAAATATTCAGATAACTCCTTTTACAGATGCTTCAGTTACTTGATGGATGAGTTATCTTGTGGTTTTGTTGTTTCCTGAATTATGTAAAATCACCAGAAAATTACTATCCCTGGATGTCTAGCTCAAAGATCAGAATTAGTTGCTATAATTATCATATTAGAATTTACTCTGGCAGAACCAGTTAATATTTTATGATTCTTCATATGTAGTCAATGTCACTAAGACTGACAAGGAGACAGCCAATATAAAATGCATCCTGGATCCCCCTTTGTTCAAACTATTTTCATGATTACAGAAAGCTATTCAAAATAGGACTGCTTCTTTCTATATAGGTCATGTATGCTCACATTCTAGTCTTCTTGGACCACTACCAGAAGGAAATCATCACACTGAGAGACTTATGACCTTCACTTTGCAACAGGTAAAACTTCCCCGTTCTTATTTCCATTAGAACATTTGAGCCCTCACCTCTAGCTTTAAACTTTCTAGATCACAGGCATATCATGTTATATAGTCTTGCCCAACTTTACCTATATAATTCATATCAGAAGGCTGTAATACTTGAGGTCTTCAAGCAAATAAGCTGTGGCAAGTGGCTGTAATGCATATGTCCCAATTTGAATGACTTCAGTACATGATGTTAATATAGATACTTATGGTCTTTTTATACATGCCACCTGCCATGCAAGAGGGACTGTGGGACATACACAACAATACTGTCTCTCATTATTTGCAAAAATTGTAGTCCTAAAGAAAATAAAAACAAGTAATAGTCTTGCCTGCATACATAAAAGCTTTTGGAAATTTTTGCAACAGTAGAATGTTACTTGTTCTACTAGAATTCCTCATAATCTGCAAGAACAGGCTCTGATGCCATGCACAATTGATATTAAAATAACAATTACAAAATCAACTGAAGGGGGGCCAGGGAGATGGCTCAGTGGAATATGTTTTTCCTTGGCAAGCGCAAAGGCATGAGTTCAATCCCTGGTTCTTCCAAAAAAGAAAAATCAAATGAAGGAATAAATCATAATAAGCCACAATTTCTCTTTGACCTCCCAACATTTACATTTAATTTGTTCAATTCTGTTGGTAATATTGATAGTAACCCAGCAGAATAACACTAGTCAAAAATACAAAAGCATGTGATAAAGGAGAAAGTACAAGTGTTATGGCAGTCCCTGGAGATGGAAAAATTGGAGAGATTGGTTACCCCATTAGCATAGGGGCTAGAGTTTGCTGTGTCATTGCAAGAAATTGACAGATAGCATGGATGTCCTCTAGGAGCATGCAACCATGGAGGACCTCTGTATAACATGCCCATAGTGGAATTTGATCTGCTCTCCTCACCAGTGAGAGCCTTCTCCCAGATGACACCTGAAGAAAACTACTCAGGAGGCAGAAAAAAAGAGTCAACACAGCTGAGATCTGGTTGTTTGCCTGGGCATATACTACAGATAATAGGAGGCAGATAAATCTACTGCTACCCTATATTCTTATAAATAAAAGCAAAGTAAGGCAAATACTCAGGCTCTTTGTCCACTAGAGACAAGAGTCCCCCAGCCTCTATTTCAAAATTATCTCTGTATCTTGTCTTTCATTCTTGTTCACTCCACAGTTGGGATAAACTCTTAGGCTGGTTCCTATGTATATGTAATAGCTCACTGGATATCTAATCTGTAACATCAGACATCTTATTTGGTTTAAGTTTTTGTATGTTTTTTGAGTTATTTATGATAAGTTCCAACCCAAGTATAAGCTGCTGAATTATTACACATGAAATGCTGGCACACCCAATTTCATAAAATAAATGCTACTAGATGTAAAAAGCTAGATAAATACAAATACAATCATAGTTAGGGCTCTCAATACCCCACTCTCACAAATAAACTGGTCAACCTGACAAAAATGAAATATCAGAGGTAAACCACACTGTAAAATATGTACTAAATAGTGCTCTACAGTGTAAAACATCAGACCACAGAATATATATTTTTGTCAGCAGCACACGAAACTTTACCTAAAATATATTTTAGGCCATAAGGCATGATTGAATAAATACAAAAGAGCTGAAATAATGTCTCACATCTACTGGATCATATTAGAATGAAAACCAAAACAAATCACAAAAATATGCAAATACATTATTAAATAATCAATGGCCTATAGAACAAATAAAGAAAGAAATTAAACAGAAACTAAAAGACTTAAATGCTAAAGCACAACACATGAAAACCTATTGGACACAATGAATATATTTCTTTTTATTCTGTATTTTAAGGAAGGGTCTACAGGGTGTTCAGGGTCTCACTACTACATCTGACTCATAGTGATTTTCCTGTTTACAGCCTCCCAAGTGCTGGGATTATAGGCATGCACCACCATGCACAGTCTCAACTGCCATCTCAGTGTATCCCAGGGGGCGGGGCTGGCACAGCAGGCCTGGGATCGAACCCCAGGCCCCTGGGCCTGCTTGCAGGCACTTTAATCCACTGAGCTATTTGGCCAGTCCTCACAATGAATATATTTCTAAGAAAGAAGTTCAAAGCTATGAATGGCCACATTAGAAAAATAAAGTGATGTCAAATAAATGATGCATCTCAGCATGTAGAAAAATAGAAACAAAAGGAAAAATATAAATCCAAAACTTGCACAGAGAAACAAATTATAAAGATCAGAGAAGAAATTAATGACATTGGGGATTAAAAAACACAAAACATCAATGAATCAATAGATGGTTTTCTAAAAAAAAAAAGAAAAAAAAAGAGATGGTTTTCTGAAAAGAATCTAGAAGAAACTGATAAATGCCTAAACAAGTTTATAATTGTAAATTGAACTACATAGGATATGTAGACCAAATCCATGAAATCCTCAACATCTTATACATCAACAAGTTATAAAAAACAATCTGAATGGTACTATATACATTAATTCAGTTAAAAATTAAATGTCCAGTAATAGAAATCTCCAGATCTAGATTTACTTATCTGAAAAGTCTACTGCATTAAAAATAAGAATTAACATAAAATTTTCACAATATGTTTAAGGAGGGAATGTTTCCAAATAATGAAATCCAAATTACTCTGATACAAAATAGAGTACCAAAACCCTGGTGTCCAATGTGTTTCTTAAGTTAGATACAAACATCCTCAACAAAATATTAGCAATTAGAATCTAACATTGCTTAAAAACAACAATATGCATTTATTTAGTCCTCAGGTACAAGGGTAGATAAACGAAAAATCTATCAATGCTAGATATAATATTTAAAAACTAAAGAAAAATATTCACCAATTTTTATGGAAAAAGTACTTAGAAAATTCAATGTGTATTAGTGATAAAACAAAATCCCAAAAAATTTGTAACATGGAAATTACTTGATAAGAACCTCTACAAAACAAAAACAAAACCTAAAGAAACAAAAAAGTATAACCAACATTACACTTAAAGTAAAACCTAATGCTTTACCCTGCTATCAGGACCAACACAAATATTTACACCCTCTCCACTCTTTTGGCATCAATACTGAAAGTTCTAACCACCAGAACAAGGAAATAAAAGGAAAGTAAACATAAATTTTGCAAAATGCTTTTAACAATTAATCTTTGGAAATGTATTGATTATGTACACAGAAATTGCCCTATAATTACAGAAATTCCTAGAATTAATGAGTTCAGTAAGGTTACAAAATATAAAATCAACATGAAGAAAATAATTTTGAGACTTAACTTTCAGTATAACAGCATAAAGAACTGTATAAATACCTATTCTGCAGTGAAACAAAATAAGCTGGTAAAGCTTACAACAAAACCTTTAAAATTTATGTAAATAGTCCTTAATGGAATATAACACAGGAAGAAATGTGTATTCAGGAAAGTCTACTAAAATTAGGAAAGAAGGGACCGAGGAGATGGCTCAGTAGAGTAAGTACTTCCCTGGAAAGCACAAGGGCCTGAGTTCAGTCCCTGTTCTACAATAAATAAATAAATAAATAAATAAATAAATAAATAAATAAATAAATAAATAATAAAATAAAATAAAATAAAATTAGGAAAGAACAGTTATGGTCTTTGGTTCAACTCAACTTCATGAAAGCTTCACACCAGGTGCATTTAGCCAGGAAGACTGAGTTCCCTTTCTCTTCAGAGATATCTTCCAATGAAATGGAAGAATAGCATGTCACTAAGAGGCAGACAACTAGTATTTTGCATTCTGTCTAGATCCAAGTTTCAAAGGTTAAACTCCTGACAAATGTAGCTACATGGTTGGGGAAGCTCTTCATTTAACTAATCCCTAATCATAGAATGAAAACTATACATCAGGTGTAGCACCTCATTCCAATTTACTCACAGGGCAGATTTCACAACAGGCCAGCCAAACTAAGAAGACTAGAGGTCAATGCCCTATGCAATGTCCAAAGTGACAGCTCAGGAGGGTGTAATCATGGAAAAGAAGTAACCCATCAGACAAGAGATCTCTAACAGTTTCCCTAAAAGAAGAAAGACAATATAAAGAAGCAGAAGTCTCAGGATGCTCTCAAGCAGGACTGGTGCCCTTAACTAAGAGCAACAAGCTAAACCATAGGCCAGTTAGTTCACCAGAGAACTCAGGTAAGAAACCTTACAAGAACTTTTCAAGAGTAAGAAAAACCCTCATAGACTGACCTCAAAAATTACCTCTGCCAGTTCAATTTGAATAGGCTGCTAAACAATGTTTACCACAGTACACTGTCAAAAATTAGAAGAATGAGGCAGTAATTAGGAGGTGCAGAGTATAACAACAAATGGGCTGACAGGTTAATAGATCAAGGAAAGAGACAAAAGAATCACAGGGCAATTAACTACCTACAAACCAAAGGCCATGGTTGCCAGGAAGCAACACCATCAATGGGCTCACACTTCAGGGAAATAGTATTCAGTAAAAAATCCCAGCTACATCACAATGTAGTTATACTCAAGTAAGGAAATGACACCAAAGGTAATTCAAACACACAGGAGCACTGAATAGAGATAGCATATATTAAAAGGTTTATAAATATATGTATGACCTCCTAAAAGCTAGGAAACATGGCAGGGGCAAAACCACACATTTATATACACAAGATGGTCAAGGCAATGATCCTGAAAGTCTCCTTCAGGTTTTTGAAACTAGCAGTTAATTGGTAGGATTCTCACCCTGACTAACCATATATACTGATACCTGTGAATTAAGCAACAGCACTGAGGAAAGCAATGTGTAATGCTAGGGCCATGCTTGGAATGCCTGTCATTCTGGTCTTCTAAAAGTGTACTGCTTCTAATGTAATATCAAGCACTGCTATACTCTCTCTGAAGTAAATGTTTGTTTAAATAAAAGGTAATAAATGAAAACAAGAGAAGAAAAAAATGTCATAGGACAGTCCTGCTCCAATATTGTATATGGATAGATTTCTAAATTTGTGTAAAACTTTGTAATTCTTTATGTCTATTTTTCACTATTTTTATGTTCAATTTTTTTATTTTTTTCACATGCTGTAAGGATTTAGAGTTTAGCATATCAACAACTGATGGAAAATACCTGTTCTATGTTATGTCTAAGGCATTTGATATGCAGAAAGATAGTGATACTAAGCTCAACTGCTTATGTTTTAGGGTAATAATATCACTGAGCTTCTTTTCTGGAGGGTTAACAACTGAAGTATGCAGACAAAAAGTTAGAGAAAAAGAAGGGCTACAAGGATAGCCAATATTTTGGCCCTAGCCCTTCAAGGTCAGTGAGGACTCAGGACACAAGAGAACCTGTACTGTAAATCCTGTAACTCACTGGTATCCCAAATTTTATGTTCAAGGAGATTATGGGGCCACAGAGGAAAGTGATCAGTGATGTAGAGTGTACATAAGGAGTCACATGGAGAGATAACATTCTCTCAGGCTTTCACAAAAAGAAAAGTGGTCAAGCAATGCCCGTGACTCATCCAATGGCTTATACTGACAAAAGATCTACAAACTGTTCTACAGGGTTTCAGGGTAAATCTTGAGGGGATTTGACTGAACTTGGCAGATACAAAAGTTACATTTCTTGTTATATAGGTCTTGCTTTTTCTTGGTCTCAACCATTCAGCAGAAAAGTATAAAAAACAGTTATGAAAAGTAAAGCCATATTAGTGTACTGAGCTATAAAAGTAAAGCCACATTAGCATACTGAGCTATAGAACTCCACAACTTTTGACAGTGCCAGCCCTGTGGATAACCCACTACTCTTATGAGCTATATTTAATTACTTTGCTGAATTCACACACCTATAATATTTGAATGGCAATGGAATATCCATCTCTGACAAAAATAAACAAAAAGGGGATATAAATATAGGACCATTTTGTAAGGAAAAAATATATATCTGTATATACAAAATAGGATGGATATACAGCTACTTTCTCTTAGTTCAATGAGAAGAAAGTTTGTACTAATAATATTTAGACAAGACATCATGTCTGCATCTTGTATTATGAATAACTACTAAAAAGACAATATGCAATGTATTAATTATTGTAACTGTCCTACTAACCTGTTTTGAAACTGTTTAATACAAGACAAAGGTACTACAGAATAAGGTACAGGACTACAAGATAAACCCTGAGGGGACTTCACTGATCTCATAAGAAACAAAAAGTACATGTGTTGGTATATAGGTCTTGCTCTATCTAGGTCTTAACCATCCAGCAAAAAAGTATAAAAATGAAGTATACACTGTGGGGCCACAAAAAGTTGAGCTGTAAATGGCTATGGTCGACAACTTCTTCGGATAACTCACTATTGCTGTGGAATGCTGGACTCTGTTGGATTGTGTTGTCGAGTTCAAGCACCTAAGTTAGTTGAATGACAATGGAGTGCCCATCTTTGACAGGTGTAGACAAAGGAAGGGGTATAGAAAGGAAGAATCATGATGTGTGTGCATGGACAGTACAGTTGGGATAGATAACGCTGTGCTTCTACATAATCCTATGAGAGGCAAGATTTGCACTAATGGTGGTTGGGTAGGATATTATGTCAGCTTCTAGTGCTATGGACAACCACTAGGAAAATAACAAGTTAGAAAGTATTAATTATTGAATCTTTGATTAATTCATGTATAAAAAATAAGATACGCAAACAGCTACACTCTCTTAATTTACTGATAAGAGACATATGCTATAATAATGTCTGTAAGTATAATATCATGTATGCACCTTCCAGGATACCAAAACATTATGAAAACAGTTTGCAATGTATTAATTTATCAAATCCATCTTGTCAAGGTATCTTATAACTGTCTCATTGATATTTGTACTTCAATAAAACAACAACAAAAAACCCTAATTATGACCAATAAATAAGCAATTACAGAAACTTTTAATAAGATAATAAACAAGCTTTGCAAAAAAGAAACTGTCTAATGCTATTTCTTTCTCAATAAAATTAATTAAAAAATAAATAAATAAATAAATAAATATATATATGTTCTTGATTTTCTCAGCTTCTTTAATATATAAAATTTAATAGAAAAACAAATATATATTATATTCATTTAAGCAAAAGCAGATATAATGTGTATAAAATAATAGCACAAAAAATAAAGTTGAGCTATAAAGAGTAATATTTCCATATCTCATTGGGATTACATTAGTAGAAATTTGAAAAAGACTATGATAGTCAAGATGTATACAGAAAGCTCAAAAACAACCACTATGAAAATACATCAAACACATATAGTTAATAGAAATCAGGCCTGGGTAGAGGGCTCAGTAGAATAAGTGCTTGCCTGGCAAGTGTAACATCCTGAGTTCAATCCCTGGTACCTCAAAAAAACCAGAAAATATTTACTAAATACAAAATAATAAAGCAACGAAGAGGTATACAAGGAGAACATACATAAGTGATAGAGAACAGTAAAAAAGTGGCACATTTAAATTCAAATATATCACCACTAACATTGAGTATGAATGGACTAATCAATCTAACCAAAAGGCAGAGAACTTACAACTGGATGAAAAGATATAAAAGGCCACATGTTTATAGTTTCACTTACATGAAATGTTAACAATAAGCTAATGTGAAGAAACTGAATAAATTAGTGGTTGATCCGGGCCAATGAGAGTGGAATACAGAGTTTCTCTAAATAATATAGGGTTTCTTTTTGGCATAGTAAATTCCAAAACAGTTTTAAAAGTGTATGTTTACAATATCCTGGAATGAGTGACAATGGTTGCACAACCATGTGAATACACTCAAAACAACTTCCTTGCACATTTTCAGATCATGAATTTCATATTATGTGAATTACACCTTCAATAAAAACAATTTTTAACAGTATAGGAGATATACACCAACAAGATATTTAGCTAAATAAATCAAATATTAGGGAAAAATTTACTTGTGGAACAAATATGCAAATAATATCAAATTGATAGATATTACCAAGATAATTTCCTTACACACTGATAAAATACTCAATTCACAGGAAAGACAGCAATTTTGAATTGGCCAATAACAATCTGCAAACTTGCAAATTTGAAAGAATTACAAGAAGACATTGTCAAATATTTCACATCAGCACACAACCAAAACCTCAAAACACAGGATAGCTGAGATATTTATAATACTAATTTCTATCAGTTTTTTGAAAGTAGCAGTTAATGTTTAAATATTTTTCTCTAATTACATTCTAATATATTCTAATACCTTTGATCTAAATTGAGGACAGCAATGTGCAGTATAACATCCATGGCTGAATATCTTTCATCTTGTTCTTTTAAATGTATATAGTCTGTAATATTTAGTACTATCATACTTAGTCTTTAAAATAAATTAAAACCATCCAGCAGAAATGTATAAACATGAGGTATAAAAAGTAATGCCATGACTCAGGTCAACAACTTCTGACAATTGTCAGTTCTGCTGATAACCCTCTACTGTTATGGACTATTGGACAATATTGGGTTATTTTGCTGAATTCAAGTATCCACAATCCTTAGCCTAGCTTCAAGTATGAAAAGAGCCTTTAAAGACTTCTCCAGGAGAGAGCAGCAGTCCTGTGAATAACTCACTACTATTGTGGACTATTGGAATAGTCCAATATTCCAATAGTCCAATATATTGGAATATTTTGCTGAATTTATGCACCTACAATATTTGGATGGCAATGGAATATCCATCTCTGACAAAACTAAAGAAACATAGTAATATAAATGAAGGACCATTTTGTATCTGCATATACAAAATAGTTAGGATAGATATATAGCATCTTTCTCTTAATTCAATAAGAAGAAAGATTTGTACTAATAGTGTTTGGACAGGGTATCATGTCTGCATCCTGTGCTATGAATGACTACTACGAAGACAACAATATGCAATGAATTAATTGTTGTAATTCTCCTACTAACCTGTTATGAAGCTGTCTCATTGCAATTTTTTTCTCAAAATTCATAAAAGGAAGTCCTGGGATTACAGGTGTGCACCACCATCTCTAGTTTAAACATTTAATATTTTAAGTAGAGGGGCTGGGGAGATAGCTCGGTGGCCTAAGCACAAGGACCTGAGTTCAATCCCCAGTACTGCATACCATGCCAGCCCTGGGTGTGCCATGCACTGGGGAGGTGGAGACAGTAAGGTCACTACGAGTCCAATCTGTGTAGTGAGACCCTGTATCAAATAAATAAATAATTTTTTAAACAAATATAAAAAAAGTCTTCTCCAAATACAGCTTCTCTAAGTGCAATGGAACACCCATTTTTGACAAAACAAAACAAAAAAGGGGGATATGTTGGAAGCCATGAAGCTAGGAAATTGATCACATATGTATGGTTGGGACTAGGCCCAGTGCCTAAAGCAAACAAGCTACCTCACTCCTGAGATGAACATCCTGTCTGGTTAAGGTCAGCTATCAGTTGCTAGGCAACCTAGTGTCAAGTGTTACTAACTTCACAAAAGTGTAAATAAAGGACCATTTTGTTGTGGAAAGAAAAAATATATATGTATACACAAGAGTTAGGATAGATATACAGCTACTTTTTCTTAGTTCAATGAGAATAAAACTTTGTGTTAATATTGTTTAGACAAGATATCATGTCTGTGTCTTGTCCTCTGAATAACTACTATGAAGATAACAATATGCAGTGTATTAATTATTATAACCATCCTACTAACCTGTTTTGAAGCTATTTCATTGATATTTTATCTTTTTTTCTCATTAAAATGAATTAAAAAATAAATTAAGTAAAAAGGATGAGGAAAAACTTAAGGCTTATTGAAAACAAGAGTTAATGTTTAATTGATCAATCTTGCATGCCTGTATCTGGTAATCTGAGCAAGAAATATGATGATAGTACATAATACAATCATTGTTAATTTTCTATTCTCTACTATCTGTACTGTTTTTTGTCACTTTATTTCTCTTTAAAATAAAAAATTAATAAAAACCTCAAATAATATAAGCCACTGAAACAGCTTAACAAACAGGACTTAATGGATACATATGCTATACTAAACAAAAATGTAAAATGCATAGTCTTTTTCAATTGCTCACGGAACATTTACCAACATTGATGATATGTTGCTCCACAAAGTAAGTCTCAACAGACAGCAGAGAATTGAAATCATACAATTTGTTTTCTGATCAGAAAGAAATTAAACTGTGTCTTAGTTACTGTTCTCTTTCTGCTGGGACAAATACCCGACACCCAAAGGAAGGAAAGGTTTATTTAGTCACAGTTAATGGAGGTTTCTGTCAATATTCAGCTGGGTCCAAGGCAGAGCAGCACAGAGCAGAAAGCAAACTTTCACAGTGGCAGCAAAGATCAAGAGCACAAAAAGGAGTAGCAGCAGCTCAAGCAGCTAACTTCTCTTTCCTCCTTACACTGAAATGCAAATTACTTGCTCCAGGGCAGACCACCCTAAGCAATCAATCACAAACTCCAGAAACCACGCCATGACTGCATGAGGCTTTGGTGGGACGCATATACACAAACCACAACAAACTGGAAGTGGAAAAGGTACTGATCTACCTGAAGAGAAGCTGGCCCAAAGACTGGCACCAATTATTAAAGGTTTCCTACTATGCCAGGAATTAAAGGGACTGAGATAGCCAGGGCAACTCAGCAGAGAGAATAAGAAAGCCCAGGACAGTGTCATTTACCAAATGGTATGGAAGTATTTTAAAATGTATGGCCACACATTTATGCATATGTAGAATACCAGTCCTGTTTAGCACACCAATTATAACATCAGATACTTATATTAGAAAAAAACGAAAAGTCTGAAAATTAATGACCTGAGCATTCAACACTAGATGTTAAAAAAAGAATAAATCCAATAAAAAAAAAGTAATGATGATATTTAAACAAAATAGATATAGATATAGAAAACATTAAAGAGGCAAAGTATTTCTTTTTTTTTTTTTTTTTTTTTTTTGAGGAACGGGGGATTGAAATCAGGCCTTTACACTTGCCAGGGAAGCATATATTCCACTGAGCCCCAAAGTATTTCTTTTAGAATAATAAAAGCCACAAATTTCTGTCAAGGTTTATAAAGAGAAAAAAAGGTACAAATAATGTTAGAAAAAAAACCAGAGGACATAATTGCAAATACAACAATTAAACAGATACAAACATAAGTACTTCATATGAATATGAAAACTGATGCAAAATAGAAAATTCCCTAGATAGAAAACCATAATTTAACAAAGCTAACTTGAGTAGAAGTAGCAAACCGAAATGATTCTGTAACTATTAAATTGTATTTAGATTAAATTTTAAAAGAGATACCAGCCCCAGACACTTTTACTTAGATGTTCTGCCAAATATTTGAGGAACAGACAGTTCCCTGGACAAACTCTATCAGAGAACAGAATGAAAGAAAACAACTCTCACTTCATTTCATGAGGCTAGTATAACCTGGACATCAAAATCAGATACAGACAACATGAAAATGGAAAGATTATAGGCCAATTGCATTCATGAACAAAATGCTAAAATTCTAAACAAAATTTTAGTCATTAAATCTAGAAGTTTTAGCTTATCCTAGGACTGGTAAATTAGTGCAACACAAGACAAACTGTAATACAATGCACCATTTTAACAGATTAATTTTTTTAAAAAATTAACATGTCATCTCAGTGGACATAGAAAATATTTCTAATTAAATTCTATATTAACTCATCTTTTAAAAATTCTACTGGCAAACTAGGAATAGGAATTTCCTTAACTTGTTCAATGATATCTATCAAAAAGACATCAAATTTTTTAGTGCTAGATAATGTGTAGGATTTTGTAGATTAAATTGTAAAACATCATTCAGGTTGGGCATGGTGGTACACATCTGAAAAGCTGAATGAGAGAAAGCTGAAATTTATGAGGAAGGGAAGTATTAAGCCCAAAATAGCCAAGACAGGAGCTTTAATTAGTGCCCCAAACTTCTTTAACAAAAACAGCCAAGATATGACAAAAGAGGGACAAAGTCAACAGAAGAGACAGTTTTTCCTAGCCCAGGAATTATAGCCTTCTAAGAAGCATCTTTCAAAAAAGAAGAATAATGTTAAACAGTGACATGGTACTGCTGTGTGTCATGCACCTGTCCTCCTGAGGGATGATACCGGGAACCAACACCTTATTTCACCCAGGCACAATTGGACAAGATCAATTTCCAGAAACTTCACAAAGGTAACCAAAAGGAAACATTCTAACATAGCACTGAACAGTTCCACTAGAAACAACAAATTCTAAACACAAAGCATTCCAAGTAAGCACTACATACAACAAAAAAATTGAGTCAAAAATTCCTGTGATTAAGATAGTCCTTAACGCTCATTCTTTTTCTTTTTGTTCATTCCATCTTTGTCTTTTCTTACTTTCCTGACATTTACCTTTTGTTATCCTATAGCTACTTCATTCAGCTATTCATCTATTCCAAATTTTAGATTACAGTGAGACTTAATGGGGGGAATTCTTTGCTCTTCTATACCCACTCTACCACCACAACTTTGAAGCCCACAGAAATAAACACCACTTACAGCCCCTTCGCCGTTGTAGACCGCTGTTGCCGCTGCTGTGTGGAATCCAGATCTTCTGCAACCTGGTTTGCGTGAGCTCTCCCATCTCTTGAGACATTTTAGGAGTTGAGGTTAATGACACTTCTCCCTATACAGTACCAGTCTCACTTCCTATCTTCTGAGTTGTCTTTCCTGTTGCTATAGTCACAGCAGCAGGTGAAAAGGACTGGGCTGAGGATGAAATGGGTTTCTGAGTCTTTCACAGTCTATCTCTAGCCCACTCTTGCTTTTCTTCTAGTCCTAGCTGCCTGAGTGACTGTATGTACCAGAGGGGGCTTGGATGCCAACAGCCAGAGGTTGCGCAGAAGTCAGCAGAGGCCTCTGAACTCCAAGGGCTGTGTACATAGGAGATAAGTTGGAGCCCAGTAAGGAAGGCAGCCAGTAAGACAGCCCAGGTCTGGCCAGTCATTTCCTGCCAATGAAGACAGGACTATTAAGGTATGCAAATAAAAGACCAAAGATATGTGCTTATATCCTGTGTGAGGTTGCAAAGCAAAAGTGATGGAAGTAGGCCTCATTCTTGAAATAATAAATTGGACCCAAGAGTATCACAAATCGTCAGAAATACAAGTGTCCTAAGAACAAAAACACAATGTCTCTAATGAAAAATACAATGTTTTGTGCTAGCAACTAAAGGCCCAAACTAGAAGTGGAAGCTTCACTGCCTCATTGCTCTCTCACACCCAAAATAGTATTGTAACTCTTGTTTTTGCCTGGATTCTGCTTTCCCTACTGCAGAGCCTTTCTACAGTGTGCTTCGTGGGGCACTCCTGGAAAGATGAGCATTATGTGCTCATCTTTGTACTCTCTTCATCAAAGGCTAAATAAATCACTGAACCTGATACTTTGGGAAGGGGCACGAGTGCAGGCATTGTTGAGGGGAGAAATGATAAGCACTGTTCACATGGCTGCCAACTGGCTTGAGATATTCTATGGATATTGGCATCATGATCTGATCCAAAACTTGGCTAAAGTTCTTCATGCCATGTTGCTGGAATGGAGACACAGGCTGCAGCAGGACCATGTAGGAAGCAAAAAGCAATGGCTTATAAGGCAGAATAGCCCATAGAACTCCATAGGTGAGAGCAATTCCTCCCATATATTTCCCCTTAACTACTCCCATTTTCCCTGCCTCCTACTTTTGGTTATTCTGAGGCTTTTATCCATAGAACTCATGCTGGACTGGCAGATATCCAAGTGTGTTCTTACTTCACTCTTTTGCAATCTTCCCACCCCCTGATAAACCTCCAGTGATTGGCTATTAGGAAGAACAACTTTCTTCCACTGAGCTAGGCTGTACAAGGACAATCTCTTGGCGACAGAAATATCCAATCCTTGCTACCAAGCACTCAGCTCCATTTTGCCTTTTAAGATAAATACATTCTCAGATATTTAGTTTACACAAGGGTTAGATTCCTCCAGTTGCAATATATAAACAATGCTAAATTTTCAAAATTAGAGTCTACATAGCTAAATGAATCTAGTGAAGCAGTGTATCGTAGTGGTTAAAACAGGTTCTAGAGATACTACCCAAGTAGAATCCCAGTTTTGTCAATTGATGGTCAACAGACTGAATTTTGCAGTGTCCCATTGTTTTAATTTGGAACCTGGAAACGATAGCAATACCTACCCTTTTAGGGTTGTTGAAGATTTTATGTTAACTAACACATGTAAAGCAGCCTGAAAAATGCTAAATATCTATTACCTAACATTGTTATTTCCATTTTGAAATAAATGATCAATCACTCCTTTCACTAATTAGTAACTTCTTTTGGTAAAGGAAATATACAATATTAAGGCAAAGTGTTAATATTTACAATATGCAGAACTCTTTAGAATCTCTTAAAAAGATGAATTCATTTTTACTTTCCTGGTTTTATGTGAAAAGTTATGGAAAAGGTGAGAAGCACCCTCCCTACATATCTTTATGTTCCATCTTCTTAGGTAAAAAGAAACTGAAGCCTAGGGAAGGGCAATACTTTTATAAGATAACAGTAAATCTGTGGCCACGTCTGAAACAGAACACTGGCAACCCAGTTATTTCCAGTCCATGGTTTTTCTTTAAGTGATGAAGCTCACTTGATTTAAAAACATGGTCTTTCACATTATGTTAAATGAAGTAAGTCAAACACAGAAAGGTCAATATAGCATGTTATCATTTATATGAGGAAGCTAAAGGAGTTGATTTTTAGTTGAGGGGAAAACAGTTGTTACCAGAAGTTGGGAAGGAGAGGGGGACAGAAAGAGAATGGTTAATGGGCACAGAACGCAACTGGATAGGAGGGATAATTTCTAATGTTTTATAGAATAGTAAAAAAGCTATGGTTGATAACAATTATGTATCCTGTAATGGCTAGTAGAGATGACTTTGAATGCTTCCAAATAAATAATAAATTCTTGAGGTGATACACATGCCTATTACCTGACCTAATCACTGCATACTGTACACATATACTGAAATATCATATAGTTATCACATGTGACCATTCAAATTTAAAAGTTTTAAATGTAGTTTTCCAGATTGGCTATGAACTTCTAGAGTTTCCAAATCATACTCTGGAAGAGGTACAAATCCCTTAATTCTAATAAGTCTCCTAACTGGTATAATCTTATTGATGTTGCTTTATTACATGAATTTCATTGCTAACAAAGCAACAATATATTCCTTATATTTGTTCCTTATAAACATCCTCATAGATGGGAAAAGTGCTCATCAGAGGTAATCTATAGTAGGTCACATGCGCTTGTGTCTTATGTTTACAGTTTATCCTCACAATCCTGCCAAGAGGTAGGAAGATAATTTTAGTAGCAAGAAATCTGAGATAGGCAGCTAGAAGGCTTTTAACAAGGTTTGAAAGGGCAAACATGGGGTCCAGGATTAAAAAACAAATTTAAAACTATGTTGACCTATGAAATCTTACACTGCTGTTACAAATTCTAATTTGAGAAGCAGAAAAACAAAACACAAGCTTTATGGAAAGACCTTAGTCTAGCATTCAAGCCTCTTATAAATCAAGCCCCAGCCTGCCTGTCCAACCGTGTACCTTTTTACACTCCTATGTTTAAACTGCAGTGGCCCAGTATATATCTAATTAAGTACTGCTATGTGCTGGGAGGGTATTTGGTCACACTTCTAAATCTACTTTTGTTTTGCTGTCCGAGTCTAAACATACACTTTTGGTAACTGTTCTTTTACTAAGAGATAATGTCTACAGGAATGTATTTTTAAAACACAATTTGCACTGCAATTTTGTACTCATTTAAACTAATCTTTGTATTCAGTAAAGCACTATTGCTTAGAAGAAAAAAAAACTGCAGTGGCAGACTTACTGGGCCTCAAAACATACCACATGCTTTCCTGTCTCTGGGCTTCTGCTCAGTCTGGAATATTTTGTCTTTCCCTCCATTCTCTGTGAAATCTGACTCACTCATCAAGTCATGGTTTAATGTTCACCTCTTTTGGCAAGTCATCTCTGTATTTTTGGGAAAGGCTTTGTCTTTGGTCACCATATCACTCATGTGTCTTTATTTGTCTCAGAAAGTATTCACCAGTATTTCCTTTATCTTCCTTTATCAGGTCCTGGAGATCTGTGTATCTGGTGTTTGCCTCAGGAACAGCACAGGAAAAACATTTCCCCAGTGAGCATTTATAGAGTCTACATCTCTCTGCCTAAATGAGACAAACATGTGAACAAGTAATATCAGTTCAACAAGATAATGAAAGCAATGCAGGAATGTAGATGGGGATCTGACTTGGTCTAATATAGGTAGTGCCTAGAAAGAATTCTCAACTTTGAAAGGTGCAGAACAAATAAACAGAAGAATGAAATCTCCTGAGATAGTCCATTGAATTAGTTGCAGACATAGGGTTCACTCAATAACAGATTTTCATTCAGGACTAAGAGCGGAACCATTAGTTCTAAAATTGGGCTGTTTCTAGGGAAGAAAAGTATACAGTGTGCCTTCCTAAATCATACAGAACCTGATATACTTTGAGCATGGGATTTGGGGCTACAAGCTCATTAAAGGCATCAGAATAGCTCTGACCACCCATAAAATTCCAAAGAGGATTCCCTTATTCGTAATTTTTGAAGTGTATGGGTATGGATACATTTGTAAGGATAAGAAGGCTGAGCGGAGGTTAGGCCACACTCAAAGGTTACATGCATGCATAAGTATACTTCAGGCCTTGCATGACAGCAGCTCAGGATTCATTTCTTTCTGCCCCAGATGACCAACCCCATGCCTATGCCCTAAAACTATTTTCAGTACCATGCCTGCGCCCCAAAACTCATTGTATCCTATTGCTAGGAGTGGCTCTCCACAAATAATGGCCACTCAAGGAAGAAAGCAAGTAGAGGGTTGTAGGTGGTACTGCCTGCACATGCTACAAAAAAAGCAGGTTCATTAATCTGAGACAGAGCATGGAAGTCCTAACATGTCTTTAAAGAACTCTGCAACCTGTCTTCACACCCCTCTCGATTTTCAGGTAGCCTTATGAGGAAAGAAGTGTAGGGACTTTAATTTCCATTTTACTGAGGAGGCTATTGAAAGGAACAAGAGAACTTGTTCAGTGAGTCATAAAAATTTTTACCCTGCTCTGTGCACCAGAGAAGTCAGAGATCTAATCTCAGTCCCACATTTTATTCAGAACTAGACTTTATAGATAAAATGGAGAGACTTCAATGAGCTAAGGAATTTCCCATTACGTTAATATATTAAACATTCAAATAAAAATGTACAAAAATACACAGAGATTAGCTACAGATGTTTTCCTATACCCTTTAATGCATATTTCCACTAACAATGTGTGCAAAAAAAAAAAAAAAAAAACTTTTAAGAGAGCCCAAAGAATGAATTTGTGTAACCCCTGTCCATTTTTTCCTTATTTCTCACATACCTGTTCTCTTAGAGAATTTTTCTTCCATCGCTAATTATCCAACATTCAGCTTTCTTGCATTTACAGACCTCCAAAGCAAGTCCAGTTGGTGGCATCAAAGAGGAAACCTGGAGAAGTTCACTGACTTCTGGGAAGGCTGAGGAAGCACTCTTGTTAAGGGGTGTTTGTGTACTCTGTTGAAATATCAGCTGTTGTAATTGCCAAAGAAGTTCCTGAGCCACTCGGAGCCTATCTCTTCAGTCCAACCATGTGTTCATCTCGCCCCAAAGGTCAGAACTAATATTAACAAGGAATGGCAGAATGAAGAAATTAAAACCAACTATTGAGACAAGCAAGATGCAGATATTCTTGGAGCTGAATTTCACATAGATCTTCTGGGTAAATGGGCACAATTCCTTACCAGAAAGCAATCTGGCAATATGAAGCAAGAGTAATAAACATGTTCATTTCCTTTGTCCTAGTTATCCCACTCTTGGGATTCAATCTGAGTCAGTAACTCACAAATCTGGAAAAATACCTCAAGGCGCATTTTTAAAAAATTACAGAGCTATTTTCTGATGGCAACAACAAGGAGGTGACCTTTATGTCCTCTGAGACAAAAACAGCTCACTGATACTTTTGTGCTTTTTTTTTCTGTAGCCATCAAGGATAATGACTGCAAATTCTGTGAAGTTCTGGGGAAAAAATATCATTATGCTGTGATTCTGGGTGAAAACAAGGACATGAGACATGTTTTATTATTTCTGTACTCTCAATATAACCTATGAACCTGTTGATATTGCTGTTTATCCAACACACATTTACTTCCTAATTCCTACTGTTTCCAGTATTAGGAAGCAGCACTAACAAGTTATGGTCCTTACCCTCAAGTTGGTGGCAATATACTGGCAACAGAAATAGAAAAATCAGCCATGTGTTATGGGGCTCTCCTGTAATCCCAGCTTGAGAGGCTGAGGGAGAAGGACCATTATGAATTCGAGGCCAACCTAGACTACATAGTGAATTCAAGGCTGGCCTGAAGTTTATAGCAAGACTCTGTCTCAAACAATCAATGGTAACTGTGTATTGTTGTCACTGCTGTGACAGATCGTGTTGTGGGGGCCAAAAGTAAAGTACTTAAACAGATCTGAAATATGTGGTCAGTAAAATCTTAGTTAGAAAAAAATCCTTCAGCTACTAAGATGGGTTTGAATCCTAGCTCCATCACATCTGTGAAACTGAGACGAAATCACTCAACTTCTCCTACTTAGCTTCAAAACTCTTTAGTTGTTAGTCCAGACAACGAAATGGCATAATGTAAATGGAAAAGCTATGTAGGCATCAGAAAAATGATGTTCTGCAGTATAAGTTTTTCTGGACCTTCATTTTATTTCTCTGAGAAAAGGAGTCAATGATATATGTGTCTGGCACACCCTTCTGGATACTAAGAGGTCCTAGATAAATGTTGGTGGCTATAAGGTAAATTTTAGTTTCTGCCTGCGCCAATATAGCCCAAAGCCGTCCTCTTAAGTCTTATTCCAGTAGAGCTGCTCTTACTGCTCTGTTCTCCAACTGCGAAGTTCGCTAAATTTGCTTTACCCCTGCTGCTGAGAATCCATTACGCCAGAAATTCCTGGCGCGCTGGCGTCTCAATGAAAGGAATACTTAGGTGGGCGGTCTTCAAGCATGGGACAGGATTTCCGCTGCAGCGCGGTTCCACTGAGTTCCGCCGCTTAACAATGACGAAATCCTACTTATAATTAACCAGAAGCACTAAGTGTGCTTTTGAACAGAAAAGAAATAAAATACAGTCAGATTCAGGTATTTCGGCCAGTATGCGTTCAGAGGAGCAGGAAGCCAACTAAAGAAACTTGTCGCCATTCATTCTTCCTGCATTTCCGCTCCACCGCTTCAGCGTCCACCTAGCTTGTTCTTCCGCTAATACGAACAAACTCAGTGGCTCTACGTCCCGCCCTGCGTACGTCAAGTCGTTCGGTGGTATGCAAGAACGCCTGCGCGAGCGGGAGGCGGTGTTTAGCCAAGTTCTGATGATGGGTGTTATTTTCTCTGTGAGGGGCTTCCTAATTTGCTGAGATGTTGCGCTTGGTGAGTTGGAATATCAATGGAATCCGGAGCCCCCCGCAAGGGGCCATGTGCCAGGAATCCAACAACTGTGCCAACGTGACCATGAAACGTACTTTGGAAGAACTGGGCGCTGATATCGTCTGTCTCCAGGAAACGAAAGTGACCAGTGAGCATTTAAGAGGCCAGGATCCCTATCATGTTATCTTTTTCACACCAACTTTTGCTTTATACCCCAGTTAATTTTACTTTCCCACTTCCCTGTAATTTAAGAATTCTGTCCTTAGTCCCCAAATCCTAATCTCTTCCCTCTTCAACTCGTTTCGCCACCCCTCTAGGTTCTCTAATCGCATTCCATCCCCTAACCTTGGCAGTATTTCAGTTGTCTCCTTCTAGGAACCTGCGTATCCACTCAGACTCACATTCATTTTACCATCCCAACTCAGTCCCTTGAATTTCTTACCTCTCAGTCTCTAGCCCCTGCTCAGATCCTCTGATTGCCACCCCATCCTTACCTCAGCTCAGAGACTTTTACTTGCCTCCATCTAATATGACCAATTTTCCGTGGCTATTCCCATCTCTCTTAGTTCAGAACCCTGTAATTCCTACTTCATTTCTCACTCCAAGCTTAGACTTCCTGATTTGCTTTGTCCTATCAGATCTCACCCCCTGATTTCTTCTAATTTCTGTTCCCCTCGTCCACAGTTTCAGGTCCTCTGCCCAATTCCCTCACTGACCTCTTAACCTCCAGTTCAGATTCCCAGTTTCAAGTCCCATATTGCCATTTGCCATCTCTCCCTCCTGTCACCTTAGACCCCCAAGATTAGCTCTGATTCTCTGCTCCCTAATTCTGCATATAGATTTTCTAGTTCCCTAACTTCAAATTTTGACATCAATTCCCCCTCACTTTTTGACTTTTCTAACTTCTCTAATCATAGACATCTGTACCTGATTTTCCCTCCTACAGCTGGCTCTGATGTATACTGGTAATTATTAGCCTGTGATTTACCAATTCCAGGCCTTTCTATGTCCTGGGTCTTAGTTTAACTCTTAATTAATGTTACACTTTTTTTCCCCAGGGGATGTGCTGACAGAACCCCTGGCTATTGTTGAGGGCTATAACTCCTATTTCAGCTACAGCCGCAGCCGAAGTGGCTATTCTGGTAAATGGGGTTTTCCAGGGGACTTAAAATTAGTTTTAGTGGTAGGGGGAGTTATGGGGAAATGTTTTCTATTTATTATTTGATGAGAAGATCATAACTTTGGACTTTTAGTCCACACAGCTAAAGCCCAACAAAATTAGACTAATGAAGTATGATTTTTTAATGTGCAAATTTTCCTGTTGTACCTCAGAAGAACAGTGCGGTAGTTAATTATATGAGCTTTAGAGCCTGTGAACCAGGGTTCAAATCATGGCTCATGTCCTAGCTGTGTGCCTTTTAGTGAATTATTTTACCTCTTTGTGCCGCTATAATTTCCCGGCAAGAGAATGAGAATAGTCTCTATCTGCTAGGGCTATTAAGAAGATTAAATGTATTAATCCATGTAATAACACTAATACTATGTGAGCATTTACCATTCATGTAAAACACATAGAATATTAAGTATTAATGTTATTTTGTGGCATTTTTAGATGAAGAAATTGAGATTCCAGGGTAAGCATGAAGTTGCCCCAGACTCTAGGGAGCCATCCATGGCTGTTGGGAGAGTTTTTAATACACAAAAATAAAAATCATCTTGGTAAAGTTTATCAAACAACTTGTGTGGGGATAATTGGAAGTGGGTAGTCTGTATAACCAGTTGTTCACTGCCAGTCCTATTGAGAGTACTCTCTGTCCCCAGGTGTGGCCACCTTCTGCAAGGACAGCTGTACGCCAGTGGCTGCTGAAGAAGGCTTGAGTGGCCTGTTTGCCACTCAGAATGGGAATGTGGGTTGCTATGGAAACACAGATGAGTTCACCCAAGAGGAACTCCGGGCTTTGGATAGTGAAGGCCGGGCCCTCCTTACACAGCACAAGATCCGGTAAGAGCCTATATTCCCCTACCATTGAGCATTGTTGGTTCTACTCTTACTATAGAAATTTTAAGATCTGCCATGTAAACATGAATTCACTATAAAATTCCTGGGACTCTTGTTCTGGATGAGCTGCTTACTATGTGACCCTGACAAATCATCTTTCTGTCTGAGCCTTGAGTTTCCATCTTTACCTTGGGGGACTGGCCTGATGATTTATCTCTTATTACTACAAGTACATTGAAATTAACTTAACCAGTGCCAAATTCATTGACAGCATTATCACTTGGTTTGCCTGGGTGTCATTCTACATTACCCTTTCCCTGTCTGACCTGTAATCTGTCCCCCAAGTTGGGTGTGTGTCTGCTCATCAATGTTTCTGCAACCTCTTTTTCTGTACTGTGGAAAGTTACTAAATGGAAGCCACATGGTATAGGTACAGAAAAGAAGGCTTCCAACTGACTCCTTTGGGTTATTTATTCGCCATAGAACATGGGAAGGAAAGGAGAGAACCTTGACCCTAATCAACGTGTACTGCCCCCGTGTGGACCCTGAGAAGCCTGAACGACTGACCTTTAAGATGCGTTTCTGTCATTTGCTGCAGAAACGAGCAGAAGCCCTTCTGGCAGCTGGCAGGTACTATAATGTTTCCTCGAGATTGTCCTGGGATTTCTAGCCCTGTGTCACACTTCTTTGGAAGACAAATGGAATCTTTGAGTTGTTACACAGTGTAGTTGCAGATGCTGCTATGCCTAATTGAATAGACCTTGTTTCTTTTTCTTCAATTTTTAAAGAAAATTTTAAAAATTAGAACATTAGAAATGATACAAAATTTTAAAAAATACCCACAAGATAGTAGGGATTCAACAGTAATTGTTATTTTGCACATTGTTGCCTTCACAGTAGTTAATCAGATTACACATAAGCATATAATAGTCCTCAAAATAAAAGTTTTAATCGTTAAGTGTGTCCTTCAATAACTAATAGAAATTAGTAGTACAATCATCCTAGATATCCTGTGTATATACTTATATTTTCCCCCTTCCTCCTTTCTGTATTCATTTTTCTCATCCCAATTGTTATTTCCTTTTGAGCAATTTCTTTCCCTTTTACTATTATCTATTGTACCTTTCAGATTTCATTTACTCTTTCAGGTTTTTACACTGAGGAGATAATGCAATGTTGATACATACAGGTCTGATTTATTTCACTTATGAATATGGTCTGTAGTTGCATCTATTTACCTATAAAAGCCTTGAGTTTATCTTTTTTACAACCAAGTAATACTCCCATTGTATAAAAATGCCACATCTTTTTTATCCATTCTTCAGTTGATGGACATTTGGGTTGTTTCCAAGATTTACCTATGACAAACAGACCTTTCTTTCTTAAAAGCTGTGAAAAGGGCCCCTGGATATAGCTCAATAATACAAGGGTCTTCCTGGTAAGTGTAAGGTCCTGAGTATGATCCTCAGTACCCACTGCCCCCAAAAAAGATCTGTGAGAATAAGACAAAGTGAAACAAAAAGAAGTTTTGTGCTTTGAGTTACTATCCTGACTCCTCTTTTTTTTTGGCGGAACCGGGGATCGAACTCAGACCTTGCATTTGCCAGTGAAGCGCTTATTCTACTGAGCCATCTCCCCGGCCCCCTGAATCCTCTTTTAACTTACTGGCCCACAAGACTAGCCCTGTCTATGGCTTTTGTCAAGTAAGTGTGTGAAACTTCACAATAGGGAAGTAAGGGTAGCTTAGAGAACTGTAGGGCTACTTCCAAGAGGAAGTAAATAGTGCCTTGAGCTTAGCTTTGAAGGACAGGACAGATGGCATTAGATAGAAATCACTGAGGTGTCATGTCTTACAGGGAACAGTGTCACATTTAGAGCTTAGACTTTGGTTGATCAGATGTGAAAGACATTTAGGTTATAGCAAAATGAGAGATGTGGGCAGTTAAGAGTAAAGTGGCTATTAGTTGAGGCCTCAGTGTTGGGTGTTGGCAGTCTGAGCCCTTGAACATGAGAAAAAGTATATTGTTCAGGACTATTTTTTCCTTTATTGAATATCTGGTTCACAATCCTAAGTTATATTTTTCAGCCATGTGATCATTCTGGGAGACCTAAATACAGCCCACCGCCGCATTGACCACTGCAATGCAGTCAACCTGGTAAGGCTTCCTCTAACCCCAGACCCCAGTCCTAATAACTGATTTTGTTAACCCATCCAGCCCAGTACTTGACTTTTTGGAGCTTCTTCTATGAAAAAATAGAGCTTAGTTTGAGATACATGACACATAATACATATTTATCAAGCATAATTTGATACTTGTATATAGTGTCTAATGATCAGCTCAGGTAATTAGTGTACTTATCGTTCAAGCATTTACTGATTCTTTGGAAACTTTCAAAATCTTTTCTGCTACCTTTTGTCTCCCTGTACTGGGTATTGAACCTAGAGCCTTGCACATGCTAGGGATTGCCCTACTACCCTTTTGAAATATATAATAAATTGACCTGTTCTAATTATATTCTCCCTACTCTGCTATGGAAGTTTTGTACTTTATATGATCAGGCTCAATATTTACCCTTTCTAGCATCTGGAAACTCCTATTTTCTTCTGTGACATAAATTTTCTTATTTTTGACATGAGTGAGATCATTAGGGTTATTTTTTCTTTTTGTGCTTAGTTTGTTTTCATTTAACATGATGACCTTCAGTTCTATTTTACTGTAAATGATAGAATTTTGTTTTGTGCTTGCTCATTTTTTATCCCTTTCTCCCTGCCTGTCTCTCCTCCTTGTAAAGGTCCCTTTCCCAATCATCAAAAAGTCTGCCTTCCTGTTTCTCTACCATTTTTCCTTTATTTTATACTATCAATTATATTTGGTATTTCCCATGTAAGAGGAGACATGCAGTATATCTGTATCTGTTTATCTATACATATAATTTTTTGGTAATAGGGTTATTTTCATGCTATCTGCCAATCTGTGAACAAGGGAGATCTATCTACTTTCTATGGTCCTCTTCTATATCTTAAGAGTACTGTAGATTTTATTATAAAGATCTTTTACCTTACTTAGGCTAATTCCTAGGAATTTAATTAATTTGGTATTGTGAAAATGGTTGTTTTCTTAATTTGTTATTTGCTAGGTTCATTGAGAGTGTACAGGAAAGTTGTTGGCATTTGTGTGTTGATTTTGTTTCTTGATACTTTGCTACATTTGTTTGTTAGTTCTATGAGTCAGTCTTCTGGTGCAGTTTCTTGAATCTCTATATGAAGGATCATATCTTCTGCAAATACAGTTTGAATTCTTCCTTTCCTATTACTATCCCTTTTATTTCTTTGTTTGATTTCTATGGCTAAATTTTTGAATGCTATATTGAACAGGGGGATGAGAGTGGATACCTTTGTCCCTTTCCTGATTTCAGAGAATGCTTTCAGTTATTTCTCACTTAGTATGGTGTTGGCTATGTGTTTATCATAAATAGCTTTGAGATAAGATCCATCTATACCAATTTTTGTTAGGGTTTTATTTTTTATTATCTCGAATGAATATTGGTTGATGTCTAAGGCTTTTTGTGCTTTGGTTGAGATATTTACATAATTTTTATCCATTTGTTTATATGGTGTGTTTCATTTATTCATTTACATACTTTGTATCATCCTTGCATCCCTGCAATGAAGTTGACTTTTTTAATGATTTGTTGCATTATTTTTACAAGTACCTTGTTGAGTTTTGCATCTATCTTCATTAAAATTATTGGCTTGTAGTGTCCTTTTGGTGTTAGGGTACTACTGGCTTTGAGGAATTAGTTTAGTAATGTTTCTTCTTTTTTCAATTTCATGGAAGAATCTGAGAAATACTGATGTCTTTGCTGAAGTTCTTGTTCAGTCACTGGCGAATCTGTTTCAGTGGTGTCCCTTGGATTTCCTTAGTTGGTTTTTTATTACTACTGTTTCATTGCCTATTATTGATCTGTTGAGAGTTTTATGTCTGTTAGGTTTAATTTTTGTAAACTATTTTTGTCTAGGCATTTGTCCATTTCCTTCAGATTTTCTAATTTACATTGGAATATCAGTTTTCAAGATAGTTTCTTAAACATAGTTTCCTATTCTCTGAATTTTAGTGATACCTTTTGTGGTTTTACTGTTCTTATTTCTTTTTTTTTTTTTTTTTTTTTTTTTTTTTTTTTTTTTTTTTTTTTTTTTTTTTTTTTTTTTTTTTTTTTTTTTTTGTCTTTTTGAGACAGGGTCTCACTATGTAGTTTGGGCTGGCCTTAAGCTCAGGCAGGTCTCGAACTCACAACAATCCTCCTGCCTCAGCCTCCTAAGTGCTGGGATTACAGGCATGTGCCACTACGCCCGGCTTACTGTTCTTATTTCCAACAGCCCTGATACATATCTTTGCTTTCTTTCTTTTCATAAGTTTGCCTAAGTCTTTGTCTATTTTGTTTATCCATTAAAAGAACCAACTTCTGTAATTCATTGTTCCTTTATATTTTTAGTTTCAGTTAATTTCCACCGTGATCTTTTTAATTTCTTTCTAAAAAGACATTTTTTGTTTTGGATTTGGATTGTTCTTGTTTTTCTAGGATCTTAAGCTATATTATGAGATTTTTTATTTGGAGTTGTTCTATTTTTGATACATATATTTACCAATAAAATCTTCTCGTATAGTACTGTTTTCATTGTGTACCACTAATTTTGGTATGTTGTTCTGCTATTGTCATTTGATTCTAGGAACATTTCACTTTCTTTTATGATTTATTCTGGGACCCATTGATCATTTTAAAATGTATTATTTAATCTCCATGGGTTTGTC
>PVKA01014926.1:0-51201 GCA_004027165.1 Ctenomys sociabilis | reverse complement strand
GGGCATGAGGTTTGCAAGGGAGGGAGACCGCACACAGATGAGCTCTCAGAGGTGTGTTGGGTAGAGCCTCCTTATGATCATGCCAGGAGATCCAGGTTTGATTCTTGATCCTTGAGTAGCTGAGGATGGTACCAGAGGGGTCTCAGTCCAGATGGTGGGAGATGAGGGAGATACACGCCACACAGTGCCTGTGAGTAGGTGCTGGCTTAGATTACAGCTCAGTGAGCGTCTGTGTGCTCTGTACAAAGCGCTCTTCACCTTGGCACCAGGGGAGTGGGGTTCTGGTCTGTCAGCCCTGGAACTTGAAGTCTTCTTACACACAGAGATGGGGTTTGTGACTGTCTGTCCTACCTCTTGTGTGTTATGTGTCAGAATCTCCAGGGTGTCTCCTTTGACGTAAGGTGTGACTGGGCTGGAATGATGCATACTCCTGTCTTGAACAGATCAGATCAAAAACCCTGTGTGTGTGTGTGTGTGTGTGTGTGTGTGTAGTATTTGTATTAGAGCCATAGCATCCTTTTAAGAGTTTGGCTGGTTTATCAAATAGCTTCATGACATAGAAAGCATGCACATAACCCTTCATAGCTTTATAGCTCTTCATAGCTGACACAGTGGAGACCTGGAGAGGAAAGCAGCCAGCTCTGGACCACATCAGCTTGTGCACAGACCTGGGCCACCCCTCCTGGCTCTCTAAGCTTGGAGTTCTCCCTGTGACATCATCCAAAGGCTGCTTCCCTTAGAGGAGGCATTTCCACTTTGAGATGAAGTTAATATAGTCCTTGCAGGTATTCAGAAGAACTGTTCTTGTGAATCTTGAGAAAGATTCTAACCTTCATTGCAGTCTGGAATTGTCTGGGGGATTTTAGTAAACACCGACGCCTGAATTCCTCCTCTTATAACAGAAATGCAGATTTAATTGTTCTGGGGTGCAGCCTGAGCAAGAGGGTTTAAAACTCTCCCCAGGTGTTCTAATGTGCAGCTAGGCTTCCTCTGACCTCAGGCTGTTTTGTCTTAGCCTCTGTCTCCTTTCTGGCTGTAGTTCGCATTTACCCACCCACTTATGGGGAGAGGTTGGAAATTTTCTACATTTAAGACCTGCAATAGGATTAGGTAAGAGAAGAGCTGGGGAAAAGACTCAATTAAAACTGAGTTTTCTGGAGTTAAGAGGCAACACTGTTCCCATGCTCGAAAGAAGCCATGGACTTATTAAAACTTTAAGAAACACATTGAAAGTGCAAACTACCTAAGGAGCCTCAGTTATATACAGTGAGCTAAAGAAAAACGAAGCTGAATCTCACTTTTAAGGAATGTCACAGTGTAATACTGTCATGTGCCTGGATCCATTTCCTACCACAAACAAAGACCTAGAGGTAGGGAAACATTGCTTAGCTCTATAAATATTTGTCTGTCCCACCTAAAGCTTTTTTTGGGGGAGGCAAGCAGGACATAAACAGCTGAAATGAAAATATTTGCTTGTCCAGAAGTAGGTTTTCAAACAGGCCTTTGACCTCTCTCCTGGGGTGGCCTTGGCTGCTTTCTGGTTAACAGAGCAGCCTTCGTACGTTGCTCTTTGGGCTTGAGAGAGATCCAGGTAGCAGCAAAGCAAATCGTTATCTATAAAAATCGAGCAACTGATGGATAGATGCTCAAGAGAAAGGTGATACGGAAGAAGAGAACCGAGGGCTGGGGAGATGGCTCAGCAGGATAAGGTCCTGAGTTCAATCCCCAGTTCCTGAAAGAAAAAAAAAAAAAAAAGAAGAGAACCGAGCCCAAACCCAGGTGTTGCAGCTCACCCGGCATGAGGCGCTGGATTTCACACCATTTCTGCTAATGCCAGACGTTGATGTAACTTAACCTGAGAATTTCTGACCTGGGCTGAGAGAGCATCTCTCTCCAGGGCCATCCCTGGTGGGAGCGGCAGGAAATGAGAATATGCTGTAGATTCCCATGAGTCTCTTCCCCCCTACCCTCCCCACCCCTGCCCCAGGGCTTTAGCATGGTCCCCTGCAAAGCTGTGCTTGTGCAAGCAACCTGTGATTCTCTCGCCCTTTGCCAGCTTGCAATCTTTCTTCAATCTGTCCCAATTTATTTCTAGGCAGTAGTTTGGCTGATGCGGTACGTGAAATGCATCCCATCTATCTGTCCCACACTAATTTCACTCCAGCTCCAAAGAGTGGACACTTAGCCTTGGTGCCCGAGTGGAGAGGCAGGCTCCCGACATGACATTTCTCTCTCGCTGTTACCTCTCACGTTGGGCTGTGCTTACTCAGAGGCCGCTGGCTGCAGGAAGCGGTGACAAACATGGCACTTGGCAGATGGTGGTAGCTGTGGCTTCCTGGAGGCCTATGTGGGAGATGATTGTTTGCTTATTGGTTTTCATTTATGGGTTGGTCTTATTTTCATTTTCCTGAGGTACCCAGATGCTATAGTGATAGATTGATTGGAAATGACTCATTTGTTAGGGTTCCGTGGGGGCTGTAGGTTCCCTTCTCGTGTGCAGTGGAGTCTAAAATGTCTAATTAGATGCTGAGGCATTTCTACATGGGTCCATCTCTCCTAAGCCTCTCAAATGGGTGCCATTCCTTCTCCGGGAGAGGGTGGGGGCTTCGTAGGCTCAAACTCCTTTCCTTAATTTTTCTCAATAGAGTCCTCTTCCCTGTTTCCTATGAGCTGCTGTTTATTTATATTTCTCCCAATTATTGTTGTCCGAAAAACTGACACCATGTGTCTTTTGGAATATGCAGAGTTGATTTGAGTTGGAAATCTAGTTGCCAAACTAGACTTTATGAAATAATGTAGTTGAACTGATGTGCAGTGAGGGGAACATGAACTCCTCGCTGCGTATCAGTTTGGTTCTGGTTAAACCTCTCCTGGGAATTTTGTTCTTGCTGTATGCCGGTCAGAGCCTTAGAGGTGAGGGCATAAAGAGGTGGCTTTCTGCCCTCATGAGCAGAACGTCTGGTTAATATGGACACATCTAGATGTGGACACAGTGAGGGCACTGTGGCGATACCACCGAAAGGTGTGAACAAGGACTGGTGAGCCCAGGCAAACATGGTCGGGTGGGGGTGGCAGCCTGGTAGAGAGGAAGCTCCACGTGCTGGTTTTGGGGAGATGTTCCTAATATAGACATGGGAGGCGGTCTGAAAAGAGCAAGCTTTGTAGTTTATGCTTGGGGTAGGTCTTGACCCCAAGAGTGAGGTTAGTGAGAAATCTTGTGAAGAGGTGGGTTTGACACTAGACATCATAAATATAAGGTGCTTGTGGGATCATGGTGACTATACCTGCTGGGTGGCAGGAAACATGGCCTAGGACTTGCTGGGGTGGTGGTTCAGAGCTTACCTGTGCGAGTCATGGTAAGGCCATAGAAGGAGCTCTGAGGCTAAGAACAGAAGGACCACAGCCCTTGGGAATGCCAGTGTCTTAGAGAAGAGCCAATGTTTGGGACAGAAGGTAGAGGCAGATGACAAGGGATGAAGAGAAATATGCCCAGCCTCTGTTCTCCTTTTACTACCGGGTTATCCCCCAATCCCTGCCAGCGCCTGTCAGCCCCACTGGGGGTCCTGCCTTGTCTCCTTTCCTTGTCCCTCTCCTGTATTACTGAGGGCCATCTTTACTGTCTACACTAACTTTCCTTCCTGGTTTCCATTGAGGATTAAAAAGTATGTTGCCGATGGTGTATCGGATCCACCGATCTGAGAATCCACCACAGACCTCTGCTGAGAATGGGGTGCTCTGAGCCTTCTGACTCCTGACCCAGAGCCCGAGAGCCAGCGTGCAGATGGCCGTGTGGCTCTCCTGCTGGTCTGTTGCCGAGGGAGCCTGGCACCAGAGTTTACTCCTTATCCCAGCTGAACACTCGGAAGCCCAGCTGCCCTATCCAGAAACCGGGTGTGAATATCTCCAGCCCGGCCACCCACAGAAGCATCAGAGGCCAGCTCTTTCATCAGGAAAGAACGGGGAAGGCATGGCTCCATTTTCATTATGGTTGAGGAAGGGAAGAAATTGTGGAGGGGTGAAGATGCATTTTGTCTGTTCTTCTTTTTTTTAAATGTATTTAGTACAAGGGTCTACAGGGTCTCACTACACAGACTCATACTGATCCTCTGTTTTCAGCCTCCCAAGCACTGCAATTACAGGTGCATACCACCAGCCCAGTCTCAGGAGCTGTCTCAGTGTGCCCCCAGGGCCAGGGCCAGCACCGTAAGACAAGGATCAAATCCCAGTCTCTGCACCTGCCTAAGCAGGCACTTTAGCCCACTGAGCTATCTGGCCAGCCCTCCTTTTGTCTTTGCTTTTGTATGTGTGTGTGTGTGTGTGTGTGTGTGTGTGTGTGTGTGTGGTACCGGGGATTGAAGTCAGGACCTTGTGCTTGCCAGGCAAGTGCTTGTTCTACTGAGCTATCTCCCTGGCCCAATAGAAATGAACATTCTAGATTTAAGGGGATAGCCCCATCCAGAGCATGGACTTGTATTATTTTATTTTTTTGTGGAACCAGGGATTGAACTCAGGCCCTTGTGCTTGCCAGGCAGGCTCTTATTCTACTGAGCCATCTCCCCAGCCCTCCTTTTGTCTTTTCTTAGTGACCAAAAGCAGGCAGTGACCAAATACCATCTTCTTCTCAGCTTGTGGCTGGGCTCCTCTGCTCAAACAGCGTGTTCTCCAGAAACCAAACCTTGACCAGTGAAGGAAGGACCATTTGGCTAAATCTCAGCTAAAACTGCATTAGAGCTAAGCATGTATCGGGGCATTCTCACCCTTTCGGATTTCCTCCTGATGTCCGAGTGCACCCCACTGCAGCAGAAGCTGCCCCACTCCCTGGCCCTGACCTGGGTTTGAAGACGGACCCCTGCCCTAGAAATCCCCAAAGCGCTGCTCCCGGAGTAGCCCCAGCCTTGTGGGAACAAGCAGCCTGGGCGTTTTCTATCTCGCCCAAATCAGTCTGACTCTGTCTTTAGTGGGCTGAGCATCCTGAAGCCTGAGTGTTACGATTGCTCGTACTCCTGGGATGCCAGGGGACACAAGGCTGTGTTGGTCAATTCCGGTTCATTATTGCAGACTGAAAAGTGACTCTGCGGTCACTGTGTTTTCAACAGCTGGTGCTGGGTTTCTCGGCCTCCTCAGAGAGGTACTGAAAGTTAATATGGGTTCTTGTGTCTCCCTCCATGCCTGTCCTCATGGGGTCTGCACTGGCAGAGGACCCTGGAGCTATCTCAAGAACTGTGTTGGAACTGCCTGGCTCCCTAACTGTGCATGCCGGTGAGTCCCCCTCCTCTAGATGTGGATCTGGACCCTCACAGGAGCCCCCTCTATTCACCCTCACTCAGAAAAGCCCTCTCCACCCTGTCCTGGGCTTTGCAGACTCCAGTCTCATTTTGTCTGAAGCTAAAGAGGTGGCTGATAGCATCAAAGAACTATAGAAACTACTGTGTGGGGTTTGGCGATTTTTTTATGTGTATGTCTTTTTTTTTTTTTTTTTTAAGACAGGGTTTCGCTATGCAGTTCAGGCTGGTCTTGAGCTCACTTTGTAGCCCAGGCTGGTCTCAAACTTACAGCAATCCTCCTGTTTCAGCCTCCTGAGTGCTGGGATTACAGGTGTACCCCACCATACCCAGCTTGATTTGGTGATTTAAAAAAAAATTGTGGTAAATTATACAGAATATAAAATTGATTTAAAAGTATACAGTTCAGTGACATTGAGTACATCCATAATGTCATGTGACCACCACAGAAGCTTTTCATTCTGGATGTGATATATAACCAGGGCTATGTAATATGTGGCTCCGTGACATGTTCAAGGTTCACTCTGTTGTAACATGTCCTAGGGTTTCATTTCTTGTGCATCTGAATCATATTTCATTGTAAAGATGAATGCTATATTTTTGGGCATTCTTCTGTCGAAGGATATTTGAGTTATTTCCGTCTTTGGGCTGTTATGAATGGTAAATGCTCGGGTACATGTTTTTGGGTAGACCTACGCTTTCTGTTCTTTGCGTGCACACTTAGGATTGTAACTGCTGGGTCATGCGGTGAGTCCCTGGTTGTGGCTGTACCCTTGTGTGTGTCTTCATCAGCAGCGTTTGAGGAGAGGAGGTGACTACTGCTGCTGAGTGTGACTGCGCCTGTAGCATATACTCAAAAAATTACCAGGAGTGACCCTCGCTGTAGGGTGGCTGGGGTCAGTGATGCGGCATAGGGCCTGGGGCACTCACAGGGCATTGTCTGGGGCCCAGTCCTCAGTGGTATCTGAGACCCTTTCAGGATGGTGGCAGTGTGCAACAGGAAGGCAGGTGACGTGGGTGGGGAAAGGCCTCACTGGGGCTTGGGAGGGCTGGTCCAGTGGTGCTGGTGGGTGTGAAGTGTGCCTGGGATGGCAGCGGAGAACAGCGTTGCCAGGGAGCACAGATCATATGAGTCGGGGGAGGAGTTGGGCCTAAATGTGGCCCACAGCTCAGGCTGATGCGGGGAGGGAAAGAATTGCTGTGATGGGGGCAAGAGTAGTTCCCCGGGCTCTACATGGCGTTGTCGTGTCTGATCCCTTTTCTGGGGCAAAGATAAGTTTCCTATCGGGGGCAAGGCTCAGTATTAAGCATGTGGGGTAAAATCGCATAGGGCCCACCCCATCCTCAAACATCTCATTGCTAGGACCAAGGCCCTTGGAAGCTCACAACCCGCGATCAAGCTTCCTCTGTTCACCTTTCAGCAGCTGCTTTTCTTTCTCTGTAGCGGTAGAAGCCAAGGTCTAGTTTGGGTGGAGGAGGAGGAGTAGAGAATGCATGTGTGAGTTAATCACATCACACGTGATGTGATTCCCAGGCTGCTTGGCTGATGACTGATTAGCTTAGGACCTAGGATTAAGGTGGGTGGGAAGGACCTGCGGGCCTGACATCAGGGCCTCTGGACCTGAGGCAAGTGCTCAGGGCTGTCCTCTTTCTCACCGCTGTACCAGCTCCTAGGGCCATGTGCACCAGTAGCCCCAGGCCAGCATAGGAGTACTGAGGTGGCCATCTGTCCGTGTAACAAGCTCTGGGAGCCCAGCGTGCACCTGGCAAAGGCTTCCTTGGGGGCCCGTGAGCTAAGTGAGCACCACCATGTGAACGGTGATAGTTAGCAGCTGTAATAGTGGTGCTTCCGCCTCCACTGTGTCCTCGGGGCATCTGGTAATCGGGAGGCATATTCCCAGTTTACAGACCCAGGCTTAGAAAAAGAAGTGGCTTTCAAAGTTCCGTGATGAGGGAGAGAGAGAAGTGGGACACACATCTGGGACTTCTGGCTCTGGGCTCTTCCTGTTGTGCTCCACTTCTTGGGGGACAGGAGGTTGCTGCTCATCTTTTCCTGCTTTGTTAGAACAGAGGGCAGCCTTAAGCCTGTGACAGACTGAGAACCAGGGGAAGGATCTGGGTCACCTCTGATTCTTAGCAGCCAGCTCTCTCTCTCTCTCTCTCTCTCTCTCTCTCTCTCTCTCTCTCTCTCTCTCTCTCTCCCCAGGCTCTGGTCAGATGTTAGCTGAATCTGTTTTCCTCGGTCTACTGAGGCCATCTTGACCCCCCGACTGTGTCCCCATCTGTCCATGCCCTTTCTGGCCAGCAGCTTTCCAAAGAGATGAGCTCTCATCTGAACTCTGCTCAGATTTTTGAGTAGAGCCTGGATTCTGGTGCCACTCAGTTTGCATCTCTTGCTGCAGCCCTGGCTTTCAGCAAATGGTAAACTCTACTTGAGGGCAACATTCAATTATGAAAATCTATTTCTCTTGCCACATTCAAAAAGTCTCCTAATGTGCCTTTGTGCACACACAAATATAGTGACACATCACTAAATGTGTACGTGGTTGCCATGGAAACGTCTCTCTTCTAACATGGCATTCTCAGAGCAAAGAGAAGGGAAGTTGCCTTTGTAAAGAGAAGCAGAGTAGAACTTGGCTAATTGTCATCACACTAATCCCCAAACTGTCATTCTTCCCCGACTACCTGTCTCCTACTTCCTCTCAGCTAACTTAATGCTGGAATCCAAATCAGCGTACAAGCCTGGGGCTCTCATGTTTCTTAGGAATTTCACAAGCCTTGTTCTATGCCGGGCACGTCTCAGGAAGGAGCCCGGGTTGTCTTAAATTGGGTTTTCTCACAGCGGCTTAGAAAGCCTACCTTCCTGGACCGTCTAGCACTTACCATGCGCACATACACACAGGAGTCTCAGAAGAACTCCCGGCACCATTTCTTTGCAGAACACGCAGCCTGAGTAAATCCCTGAAGGTGTGCTGTGATTTCCGCTAGGGATTGTGAGCTTCCAGTTTTGTAATTTTAACACGTTCATGATATGATGACATCGGGTGGACTGGTTCTAAGGCACTTTTTACATGTTGGGAGACTCAGATATCTTCCTAGAACTGGTGAGTCCAGACAGTGAAGAGTGAAAAGAGATTTAAAAAAAAAAAAAAATGATGGGGCTGAGGAGATAGCTCAGCGGCATAAGTGCCCGCTTGGCAAGTGCAAGGGCCTGAGTTCGATCTCTGGTACCACATGCTGTGCAGGCCCAGAACTCTGGGAGCACCTTGCCAGCCCCAAAACTGGGTCACAGCGCTGGAGAGGCTGATACAGGAGGATCACTACAAGTCTGAACTGCATAGTGAGATCCTGTATGAAATAAATAATTTTTTTTTAAAATGATGGAAGATTCCAAAGACTCAAAATTTTCGCCGGATGTCTCCTGTCTTACTGGTGCGCCTTGGTTGGGCTCCACAGTTTCCACCCAGCCTCTCAGCTTTCTGAGACTGAATCCCCCTGAAGGCCAAAAAGTTTGTGTAGTTCTAGTCTTTATCAGCAAACTCTGTGGGGAATCTGTGGTTAATATTGGTGGGTCCTCTGACCAGGTCACTGCTCTACTGATCTTCCCCAGTTTGAGGGCTGAGGAGCTGTTTTATTTTTTGTGTTTTAGGACAGGGTCTACAGGGTCTCACTGCATAGATCAGACTTGTAGTGATCCTCCTGTTTACAGCCTCCCAAGTGCTGGGATTACAGGGTGCGCCACCGTGCCCAGCTTCACTCACAGCACGGCACGCCTGGGACTGAACTGGCCTCTGCGTAGGAGCTGTTGTTAATGGTTCTGAAGTTCAAGTTAATAAGTCTTTAAGTGCGTAGTGGCAAGGCAGCCTCAGGCTTCTAGGCTGGGTTTCCTGGATTTCTAGGTTTGCTCAGCTGCATTTCCTGTTCCTGGTATCCAGTACAACATGGCATGTGGGCGGGTGGGTCCCTAAAGGCAACAGAAACCTCTTATTCCTGCGTGGTGTCACGGCCTTGCTGCTTTTAATCCTGAGGAACAGAATAGAGGTGAATAGCAAACCTCAGCGCGTGTGCCGCAGCGGGCTGTTTGTATCATGGAAAGCTCTAAGAGGCTCACCATCTCTGCTCTATGATGCTCTGTCTTATCTGTGGCCGTACTGGTCCCCAGAAGACTTTTGGTCATTGGCTTAATGATGTTGCCCAAGGGAGGGGACAGAGCCAGCGTCTGACTCTCGTAGTTGGGGCAATAAGTGCTGGACACCCCCATGGACTCAGAGCCGCATCCCCAGTGGGTTCTTGTGGTGTCCACTGGGTGGGTCTTTCCTGTCACAAGACAGTGGCCTTCCTGGTTTGATAAATCAGTTTCTCAACATTGTTCCTTACCCAGCACTTTCTCTTCTGCCCTCAAGGGACTGAGGAGGAAATGTGAGGCTCAGGCTGGGGCATGACCCCAGTGAGCTCGCCAGGCTTCCTGAAGGCGCCTCTCTAGGAGTGTGAAGCCTTTTGTTGCTGCATCAGCTTGCCTGCTCTGTAAGCCGCCTCCGCTCCTGACTGCTTCATATAGTTATTTCTTCCGAGGTTGTTCTAAGCTTATTTCAGGGTCTGCGTTGGGAATCCATGGCTTCTCTCCAGAGAGGCCAGGCCAGACATTAGCTGCTCGATTCTGGCCTTTCCAGCCTTAACCAAATCTCCCCTCTGTCGAGGGATATTTGGGACAATATAGCACTTCTCTGTGACATATCATATTCTCAGTTCTCTCTTTTTGCCATTTTAGGCTCTGATAAATCTGTTGAACTTGGATGTATAAGTGGCTGTTAAGAGAGCTGGCTGCCCCTTCTTGCCCTTGGCTTGTACAAGTAAATATCAATTTAGTCCTTACAAAAAGGATATACAGGAGGCCTGGTTGTCTCCCTAATCCACAAACCTTATAATTCTCACCTGGAAAATCTGGCTCTCCTGTTTCAAATCAGTTTTAATGGCAGACTGAAGGGAAGCTTTATGGCCCTGATCTGAGCTTGTTTTTAAACTCTTTTCCTTTTAGTTGTTCATTCAGTCAGTGAGAGCCCCTCTGAGGAGAACTGGAGAGGATCCGCTTAGGAAAGAGCGGGAGGATCAGTGAGTGGGGATCACGGTGCTGGGGTGAGTCCAGTGAAGACTCAGCCCAGGGCCCTTGCCCACCTGGGTGGACATTCCAGAAGTCAGCAGATTCAGAGAGGCTGGGGGTGAGTGCTGTTGGATTTTAGAAGTCCCTTCCCATTCTTTAGCCGCCTCCGCTCCTGACTGCTTCATATAGTTATTTCTTCCGAGGTTGTTCTAAGCTTATTTCAGGGTCTGCATGGGGCAGACTGGCCCTCCCTGGTGCCATTTGACAGTGAGTAACTCAGCCACCCAGAAAGAGGAAGCACCAGTGTGAGAAGTGGGAGGGTTCTTGGTTCTCCCGGTGCCTGATCCCTGGGTTTGTCAGGCTCTTGGGTTATTCCTCCAGCTCTTTTTAAGTTCATTGCCATCTTCCCAGGGCCTGGGGTAGTTGGTCTGGGCTGCGCATTGCCTTGAAAGTGCTATGGGCTGGGTGGATTCTCCTTCTGCCCCTGTCATTTGCGAGCCCTACCAGGTGGGAAAGGGCAGCCCAGGGCTGTGGGTCAAGGCTCTTCAAGGAAGTACCCGGCACTTCCTGTGCTGGAGTCTGCTGCGCATTCTTTGAAGAAGCTGCTGCCCGCAGGAGGACACGGACAGCGTCCTTGTCTGCCCCAGGTGGGCCGGTGCTGCAGCTTAATGTGCTCATGCTTTAACCACAAACAGACCCGCTGGCCTTTCGAGGGTGTTGTGATCACTGCTCAGCCACAAAATGAGGTCATATGTCAGGGAGAAAGTGAGCTAGTGCCCGCAGGGGGTTGGCTCGGGCTTTTGTCAGGTATTTCCTCAGATGGGTGGGTTATAAGATTTAGAAAAGCAACTTAAGTCCTGCTGTCATCTTTATGCATGTTAGCAACATGGCCTCCTGTCACCGTGATGGTTGCTCGTGAAGAGGGAAAGGAGGACACTTGTGACCTGCCTGCTGGGGCCCGACCAGGGACCGCTGAGGAGTATGGGAACCCAGCAGGCCTGTGCTGTGCGCAGCACTGCCCACGTGACAACAGCTCCCGTGGTCTGCTTGACTGACCCAGGGCTGAGGACGCTTCGCAGAGTCCAATCCGAGAGGCCTTGGTTGGGGTTCATAGAGTCCAATCCGAGAGGCCTTGGTTGGGGTTCATAGACGTCTGTCCCCAGCAGGGGACTCCCTGAGCAGGGTCCAGGCAGCATGAGGCGCTCCAGGAAGGGACAGCTGCTGCCATCCTGGATGCTGTTGGGAAACAAATGGCCTCTCTAAGTGACTCTGGAACTCTCGCAAGTACTGCCTGCTGCCAAAGAAGTCTGCTTCGCGCGGCAATTGCACTCTCCTGGGGAGTGAGACTTTGCTAATGTGTTCTCAAGTTCTGTTCCAGCTGGCAATGGCTGGTCCCCCTCCGCAGGCTGGAAAGCCGCAGCACCCACCCGGGCATGGGGTTGCACCGCTGGCAGCACTTGGCACAGGGCAGCACTTCAGCCAAGACGGGTGCCTGCTGCCTGCCTCAGGCCGTGCCGTCTTCTCTCCCGCCTCAGTGGATCTTGGCACTGCCATATGGTTGCTCCTCCTACACCAGAGCTCAGGGCTCTCCCTCTGGCACACAGGATGCACTGTGGGCCTCAAGCAAGAATTGCTTTAGCCAAAGCCTCAGTTTCCTTTCCTGGGCGTGGGTGATGGTGGGCCTGTCCTTGGGGTTGGCATGTACACAGAGCACTTAGCAGTGGGCCTGCTGTACAGTAGATGTTTAATCAAAGTAAGTGTCCATCATTCTCCCTGGGACCTGGTTGTTTCGCAGTTCTACTGGCCGCAGTCCAACGTGACGGCACCACTTTGTGTCATGCTGTGACTCCTGGTGTGCTCCTAACCCAGATCTTTCCTAGGTGGGTATCCTGTTACTATACTGTGGATGAGGTCCACAGATTCTCCATTGAGGACCTCTACAGACTCCCTGATTTTTCTGAACCCTCTTGGACCCTGAAGATGTGAATATCGCAAGCAGAGGCCAGAACCAGGCTGCTGCAGTGTGGTTTGACTGTCACACATCGGGACCCTGCAGGAAGAATACTGAACGCCCCAATCTGCCTAGACTGGGGAACAACCATGCTGGGGTCTCGGAAACTTGCCACCCATCTGCTCCAGGGGTTCTCAACTAGGGCAGCACGACCTCAGGGACATTGGTCAATGTCTATGGAGACAATTTGGGTTGTCACAGTAGGGAATGCCATCAGCATTTAGTGGGCAGAGGCCAAGGAATCCTACTAAACATTGGCAGACCCTATAACAAAGAATTATTCAGGCTAAAATATCAATAGTGCAAGTTGGAGGTGCCCTGGTCTGTTCCAGGCTGGACAGTGAGATGAGTTTGGGACTCACGCGTGGTGGAAGCAGCATTCATGGCCCAGCTACCCCAGCCCACGAGCTCCGTCCCTTCCTGTTCCCCAGCCCAACAACCTAGCATCACTTATGACTTACAGCTATACTGTGTAACTATGGAGAGATCCAGTAGCTCCTCTTGAGACTCAGTTTTCTTTTACATTGGCAGTGTTGGGAATTGCCTTTATAGATGAGGGTCTATCAAAGATTTGTTCAGTGTAGATATTGTTGTCTCAGGGGCCTCCCAGCTATCGCACGTACTTCAGAGGTACCCGAGTCCTTGCATAGGATAAGGCTTTGTAAGGGAAAAGAAGTTGTAACTTTATTTTGGGTCAACTCCTGAGCTGTCACATTGGATTCAAGCTTTTCGTTGGGGAAACTCTCCCATGGGCCGAGTGGGTGCTTACTAAATAATTGTCCTTTCATTATGCCTAGGAAGCTTTAATTTATTCTGTGTGTGGCCACTCTGGGGAAGCTGACTTTACTGTGGAACGTAATCTGCTCACGTTGAGATTGTAAATTTTCAGTGGTTCCAAAGTGCTGTGGAGTTCAACAGAACACATGCTGTCCTCTGACCACTGAAGTGGCATAAAACAAAGCGAGGCCTTAGTGCTTTGAAACGAACCAGCTTGTGAACCTAGGCTATTTTAAAATAAACCCAAAACTTAGCACATAGCTCTGATTGAGTTCTCCAGCCTGTGTCCTCCCAAGAGGTGCTGGGTTAATGAATTTGTTTACCGTGTAAGCTTGGGCAAGTCTTCTTTACTTCTCCAGACCTGGGTTTCATCCAAAAAATAGGGAGACAAAGCTAAGAGTTCCAAGTCCCTTCTGGCAGCAACCTCTGTAGCCCCTTCCAGGAACTCAGGAAGGGGACCTGCTGGAGGACTCTGGCCTCCCAGGGCTAAAGCCACCACTTGTGAAAGGTATAGGTGAGTTGAAGCAGAGCCCGTCTCTCCTTGCCTCTGTGATTACAAATGTCAGATGCTCTTGAAATAATACCAAATGACTAGTTTAGTTACAGGGAACTGGCAGACACTTGTAGTTTAAATCTCTTTTCTTGCTTCAAGAGAATGAGCCCAGTTTGACAAATACAAATGGAAAACTATTCTCTGGTTCTTTCCTCTGGCCCTTGGGGATAGATGATCGATGCGTGGGGCACAGTGAAGCCAGTTAGAAGGTGGCCTCTTCCTCCTGCCTCCCCCTTCAGCTCCTGGTCTCTCTCCTCGTGTCTTGTCAGCCATGGATCGCAGAGCTGACTTCTAGGTATACTGGAGGAGATCTCTTCCATTTCAAAAGCCTGTAGAAAATGCCAATTTTCCGTAAGGGACTTGTTCTACGGGGTTAATAGGAGGTTGTAAAGAAATATACATTTGCTCCCCAAATCTCAGTGTCTCCTGTTATAATTTGATTTAAAGAAGAAAAGCTTGTCCTTGAGGTGATCAGTGTGCTGCAGTGGCATGGGGCTCCGTGTAGGAGAGTGAGTCCAGACTCTAGATTGGGGGGTGTCCTCAAGAACAGTTTCCTGTTTTTAGGGAGGTTCCTAATGGACTAGATGGTCTCAAACTGATATGGATCCCGGATTGGGATTACCGTATCTTTTTTTTTTTTTAACTTTATTTTTGAATATTTATTTATTTATTTATTTTGCAGTACCAGGGATTGAACTCAGGACCTCGCGCTTGCCAGGCAAGTGCTTATTCTCCTGAGCTATCTCCCCAGCTCCTTTTTATTTTTTATTTATTTTTTTGTCTTTTTGAGACAGGGTCTCACTATGCAGTTCAGGCTGGCCTCGAGCTCACTTTGTAGCTCAGGCTGATCTCAAACCCACAACAATCCTCCTGCCTCAGCCTCCCGAGTGCTGGGATTACAGGCATGCGCCACCACGCCCGGTTCCAGCCCCCTTTTTTTAAAAAAAACAACTTCCAAAATGTTTAATATTGGGTTGGGGATATATAGCTCAGCAGAATATGCACCTGCCTAGCAAGCGTGAGGTCCTGAGTTTGATCCCCAATACTGAAAAAAAAGTTTAATATGCATAGAGTATGTAATGGTCAGTTACGCCTTAAGACATCTTTTTATAATAGGGCGGCAGGAACATTTGGCAATTTCCGCAGAGCTACCGATTTGCCAGTTGTAGTAGTGCTTCTCCAAAACCAAAATCCTCACCTGTACTTATTGAGTCAACTTAATGGCTGGAGTCAATAAGGCCAACTATCCCATTCCTTCTGAGGGCTTCATCTTGCCCAGTTAACTCTCAGCTGGGCACCGGCCTGTGCTTAGGCCTGCTTCATTGTGGTGGTCCACTGGCAAGGGCTGTTAGAAGTAGAAAAGTAAAAGAGGAGATGCTCATTTGGCCACGCCCACCCCAGAACTTGCTGTCCTTTAGATTGTCTGGTCAGGATGGAGACAAAGAGGTGAGATTGAGAGGTGGCCAGTCTGGGTCTGAGCTCCACAGAGGGAAGGTCTTGTGCCTGGGATCCAGATGCAAAGTGGCTCACAGGACATTCAGAGAAGGTTCTGTGTTCTGAGACCTTTGTCAAGGAGTGAGGAAACGTCTAGACTCCACTCTCCACTTGAGACTTTCTCAGTGCCCTGTCCAAGAGGTAGGAGAAGGTGGACAGAAGTTACAAGGCCTCCCTGGGTGGGGCTGCTTGTAGTCAAGACCAAGCAGTGAAGCCTGGCTTTGGGCCTGAAGTGGTGGCACCTTCCTTTTCCAGTCCAGGTGCTTACTCTAATGACCCGTCTGCACGCACAAGCAAATCACACTCTTATTCCTTAGCAGGAAAGAGTTTTTTGCTCATCTACCACTTTAAGACCAAGGGCCTTCCACTCCCCGTGCGGAGAATATAGTAGCTTGTTGTACTTCAGTTCTATTTATGTCCCATTGAGGGCTGGGGGGCTGCCCTCTGACAGACACACACACAAAAGAGATTTATACAGGCAGAGCCATAGAAGAGCGGGAAGGCACGACCAGGGAGCGTGGGAACCTTGTGTTATGCCCTGCTACCCGCAGGAGCTCCGTAAGTTATCACCTCAGTGGGTTATCGCCGGCCACGGCTGCCTTCTATCCATCACCCTCATAATCACAAGAGCACTGGTGGAGCTAGTGAGCAGCACGGCCCCTCCCTGCAGAGCAGCAGGCCTGGCCTCAGGGTCAGTGATGCCCACACAACGACCTGGCAGCTGCACAGCTGCCCCTTCAGGGGCTGCCACCGAAGAGGCGTTTACGGCTGGGGTACTTTCCACTCGGCCCCAAGCACTGCCTCCTTGCCTGCACCCCTGTCCCCAGGCCTCGGATGGCCTGAAGAGGAGGCCATGTCCTGTGCTTTCTAGGAGCACCCGAACACATTCAGGGTGGCCCAGCAGGCGTTAGTAATCCAGAGCAGAACTCGGGGGTGGGTGGCGTTAATCATCTTCCTGGCGGTTCTAGGAGATGGGGATGGTTGGTTCTCTGGGCTTTACCGTGGAGGGAAAGCAAGGTTCAGAGGTCTTAGCATGCCCAGAGCACGTAGCGAGAAGGGGCGGGGCAGGATGGGGACCTAGAGAGGGACCTTGGGTAGCCCATTCTGCCTCTGACAGCAAGATGTGCGGACCTTGCCCTCTGAGGGTTGGCCTGAGTGAGGAGGGTGTGGGGCCTCCGGGGCAGTGGAAGGGTCACTGCAGGGCCTGACGGAGCCCACACGGCCTGGCTGCCCATCCCAATTCACCTCCTAAATGTCTTCCTCTTTGCTGTGATCCCTCCCCCCTGCTTAGCACTGTGCCTCTCTGACAGCCCTCTCTCCCTCTTTCCTTCCACCTGTCGTCCTCAAAAGTTGCCTTTTTCTCAGATGAGAAGACTGGGCTTAGGAGGAATGCCTGGTCCCAGGTGAAAGAGCAAATAGTGACGTGAGTGCAGCTCGTGGGTCTGGAGCCACGCTGTCTCCGTTTTCTACACTCTGGGCTGTGCCCACCCCCATGCTGGAATTTCTGTGCCTCCTAAATCCTAGGCTCTTGTTGGACAGGTTCTGGCCCGTGGCCTAGGATAACCAGGATCCTTCGCCCGTTCCTTGCTTTCCACAGGCTCTCTGGTGCCCCACAAGGGCCCCGTCCACACTCCATCCCCTTGTCCAGCCCCTCCCTCACCTCTGCGTGGCCCATTAAACCTTGAGTCTCCGCACGCACTCGAGCCAGGCAGGTGGTCCTGCTGTCTTGCGTTATCTGCTGTCTGCATCTTTCAGGGCTGGCGGCAGCATAACCAGCCCTGGTGCTGCAGGGCTGTGCGGAGCCCCCCTTACTTGTGCTGAGCCCACCCTCTGGGAGGGAAGCATTAGCAAGAGGAGGAGGTCACTATGGGGCAGACCAGGGCTGTCACTCCCAGCACCTGATTGAAGAACTCGAGCTGTGCAGTCACCCACTTGCCTTGACTGCTCCCTAATTTAGCCACAGCTGCACCCAGCTGGGACCGGGTGTGCCTCCAATTGTGGATCCGCTTGTCTTACTGCTGAGCCAGCACCATGGGCTGCTTTCAAAGTCAGGGCCGCTCTGTTCCAGATGGCTTGTCTCCAGCGCCCACCCCGTGCCCTCTGGAGTCAGCATAGCTATGGTTCTGCTTCCGTAGCACCCTGGCTGTCCCTCCCTCACCCTAGACCTTCCTGCTTCCTCCTAGGCACCTGCTAGGAGCTTCTGGTAGGGCCCGCAGGCCACAGCTTTCCACATTGTGTGCCTCCTTACCCACGTCTTCCTCAGGCTTCCAAAAACAGAGGTACCTGGTGTGCATCTTACCTCCGGGAGCAGGGGTAGGGCCAGAGCATGACCTTTAGAGGTTCTAAATCCAGGGGAAGATTATGGAGCTCAAAATATAATGCAAAAGAAATCCTTGTGTTTTAAACCGCAGAAGTCACTTGACCAATACTGATACAGCTTGCTTCTAGCTTTCCTGATTTCCTGATTCCCCCTGTCCTGAGTGAATTCATTGCATCTCCTGAGGTCCCGCCCTGTTGGCACTCAGAGCAAGGCTGTCTGCCTGTTGGATGCATCTGGTGATATGCTAGAGCTGCCTTGTGTGAACTTGAAGTTCTGTGAACCTATGACTCTATCACTCAAAACAACCGTTATTTAAAACTTATGGTTGGACAAATTATTATTATTTTATGTATTTTGTGCAGGGTCTCATTATGCAGCTCGGACTCATAGAGATCCTCCTGTTTTCAGCCTCCCCAGTGCTGGAATTACAGGCGTGTGCCACCACGCCCGGACTCAGCCCCTGGCTCACTGTGCCCCGAGAGCAGGGCCAGCATGGCATGCAGGATAGGATCGAACCGTGGTCCCTACACTTACCAAAGCAGGTACTTAGTCCACTGAGCTATCTCGCTGGCCCTTGGGACAAATGATATTAAAAATAAAGGTACCAAGTGCTTAAACATCCCTTCCTAATGGTTTTGCTGCATTTTATGATTCACCTGTTACCTCTGTATGTGTAGTAGTTACCACTGTACACATCAGCTCTGTGCTCAATGACATCGTGTTGGTACATTGAAAGAGCCAGCAGCAGGAATATTTAGACCACAGAAATTGGCAAACACCGTATGTAAGGGCTTTATTTTATGTTTTGCTAATTGTCTAGACTTAGACAATGTTCAATATGAAGTGGAGCAAGAAGTTACCCATGTCACTGAGAAACAAATGAAATCCTGGTTTGTTTTTGTGACTCCATTTTTTTTTTTTTTTTGTCTTTTTGAGACAGGGTCTCTCTATGCAGTTCAGGCTGGCCTTAAGCTCACTTTGTAACTCAGGCTGGTCTCGAACTCACAACAATCCTCCTGCCTCAGCCTCCCGAGTGCTGGGATTACAGGCATGCGCCACCACGCCCGGCTTGTGACTCCATTTTTATCTTACTAAAGTAGGTGACAGTATCACCCCGCGTCCAGCCAGGAGCTACTCCAGAGAGCTAGCTGATTTTGGTAAACAGCCAATCAGAGTGCAGCTCTGCCATGGGCTTTATCACCTCTCTGCCTTCGCTTCTGGCTGCTTCCTTAGATCGCCACGCTCAAGCCTCCTTCCATTCACCGGCATTTAGTTAGCAAATGAGTATCAAGTGTGTGCTGTGTACCAGGCACCAGGGTACAGCAACGGACAAGACAGACACAAATAAGAATCCTGTTCCAGAGGCAGGAGAGGGACAATAAACAAAATAAATATGTTAATTCCATAGCATGCATTTACAAAGTCCTCCCTCTCTTCTCAGATGCACAAACAACCCCTTTGTATCTTGAGCCCCTGTCCAAGAATGAGCTCTTGCCTCTGCTGGGGTCACATATTCCCAGCTGAACCCCGGCTGCTACAAGGCCGCGCCGGGGTGGGTGTAGGTGAATGGCCCGGAAGCAGAAGCGAAAGCTGTGGCTCTGTGGGCGGATGCCAGTAAGAAGGAAGCAAAATCAAGGTTCCGTGGGGGTCTGGGGAAACGCGATTCGCCTGTCCACCTAATGCTTTGCTAGTGGTTCTCTGTCTGTCTGGGGTGGGGGCACGTGTGCGAAAAGAGGTTTGAGGCAAGACCTTTACACCTGAAAAGGAATTAAAAATTTTAATATAAGAAATATCACAGACTAGCCTGCTTCCTCACTTGTCTATTTGTTCAGCAAATACAAGCACCTCCCCAGTGCCAGGTGCTATAAGCTCCACAAGCCATAAAGCCGAATGATCTGCCGTCTCGTCCCCTTGAGAAATTTTCAGACTGGTGGAGCAGTTTATAATCCAGATTGCTGGCCAGTGAGCGCCACGGTTGGGGTGCTGGGAAGCTCTGAAATCTTCAGACCCACACAGGCAGCTGCTCTCCTCTTTCTCTTGTCTCCTGCCTCTGACTGATCTCAGTTCGTAATTAGACATCTGGGTATCGTTTGAGTGATGTCTGTCTCATGAGAGGGAGGGCCCCACGTCTGTCTTGGGCAAGGCACAAGGCCTGGCACGTGGAGGAACTCAGGAAAAACCTGTGAAATCGTGAGCAAAGGAGGAAGATGTGGGCGATGAACCGCAGGGGCAGCCTGGAGGAAGAGGCCTGAACCCAAAGGCCTTCATTCTTTAGCACCCTGTAGGCCAAGCCAGACTCCTTCGCGCTTTTCCTCCATTTCCCCAGTTTTCGCTCACCCTTCTCTGTGAGGGGAAGAACACAGCAGTGTGTATCCCTGTGCTTTTGTGTGATTCAAAACATTTCTTGGGCCCTGTGCTTATCTGGTACAAACTCTCAGCTTTCCTCTCCAGAACGATGCTCCTGGGATGCCACAAATAAACGCATGCCCAGGTGTGCATGAGATTTCAAGGGGTTCCTGGGGTCCCTGAAACTCATCTGCAAACTTCAAATCAAGAACCCGGCTTTAAAAAATGTGATTCCCGCATCAAGCATGGGTCCTGATCTTCTGTAGCCCCAGGGTCTAGCAGAGTTCTCGGCTCCCTGGCAGTACTTAATATGGAATACTGGGCGGAGGAGTAGCAGAAGGCTGGGAAGGTGGCTTTGTGAAACTGTCCTGATTTGCCGTGACCTACATAGAGCCGAGCTAATACTTCCTTTGAAGTCATGGCGAGGAGGGTCAGCTGGAACAGCACGCGAGCACTCTTTAGCACTGGTGTCCTGGCCCTGCGAGTGGGATTAGCCAAAGGGACAGAGGAATATAGTTAACTGTGTAGGTGGTCCACCAAGTCCATAGGATGATTTTCCAAACAACAATTTACGACATAGTATCTGACATATTGCCTGATAGTAGGACAATATTTGAAATTACCAGGCCAAGGAGATAGCGCCTGCTTGGTCAGCACAAGGACCCGGGTTTAGTCACCAGTACTGCATGCCGTGCCAGCACCTGTGCCATGTCAGACACTGAAACCAGGAGTGATGGAGCATGCCTGTAATCCCGGGGCTGGGGAGGCTGAGACAGGAGGATCACTGTGAGTCTGAGCTGCATAGTGAGACCCTGTACTAAATATATAAATAAATAAATGGTTTAAAAAAAAAAAAGAAGAAATTGCCTGCCTTAGTAAATCAGGGATTTTGTGATTTCAAAGGGATGCAGCATACTCCTGTGACTGTGTTGTTTTGGAATTTCTTTTATCTCCCAGAGAAGTGTGAAAAGGAGCTGTACTTTTTTTTTTTTTTTCCCCCCCCGGCAGAACCTGGGATTGAACTCAGGTCCTTGCACTTGCCAGGGAAGCACTTATTCCACTGAGCCATCTCCCTGGCCCCAAGGGCTGTATTTCTCATATGAATTAGGTTAGTCTTCTGGTTCTGGGTAGAGGGGGCCCAGGGTGGCAGCCCATCTGTCCTGTACCTTGGCCACCAGTGTTGAGTGACAGCCCTAGTAGTCCCACTTGATGGGTCATAATTTGGGTTTGCTCCTTCCTCTTCTGAAAAGAGCAAATCCCCAGATTTTAAATATTTCAACTCTGGAAGCTTATTCTCTCTCTCTCTCTCTCTCTCTCTCTCTCTCTCTCTCTCTCCCCTTTCTGTCTCTTGCTTCTATTTTAATCCACTGTTTTTCACTTAAGAGCATTTAACAATGTTGACGTTTTTAGATACCAGAATTGTTCAAGACCGTAGGAGAAAACCTGCAGCACTAGAATCTGCTTGGAAAACAGTTGTCAAGGAAATAGATTTTGCAAAATATTTCCTCCCAGGAGAGCTCTCTTTTTCTGTGTTGTTCCATGTTCCACGTTGAACATTATTTTCCTGTGCGATAGTGGTCGGCAAACGTACTGTTGGCAGGCAATTTGTCTAGCCAACTTCTAATTATGAACAAAAGCCCTTGCTGGCATTTTTACAGCCCTGCAGCCAGTGGTGATCTAAGTTCAAGTTCAGTGCATGGTGCATCTGAAGCGTTCTCGGATGTACAGAAGCGACAGAGCACTGCCCAGCCCTGCCTGACTGGAGACCACAGAAGAGAACAGGATTCTATTAGCAGACAAGAGAAGCGCCTAATAGATGGAGCTGAAATTGCAAAACAGTGTTCGATTAAAAGAAAGGTGAAGTCTCTGGGGGCAGAGGCTGTGACTCAAGGCCTTCACATAAAGAGATACTTAGCTCATGATTAGATGTGCTGGCTGCTCAGACGTCTGCCAGGGAGCGCGTCTTGGAGAATCTGTCACTGTTAGATGTGCCGTTGAAGATAGTGTCTGCTCAGTTGCGTACAAGCCCTCACTGGCAGGGTTGGTGGCTTTAATTATCACTTGTGAGAACTTCGTCAAGAAAATATTGGCCCCCGTTAGAGTTATGGCCATTGGCCCGGGCGGGTGGTTAATTACAGCCCTTTCCACCCCAGTGGAGGTGCACAGCCCACATATGGACAGAAGAGCTGCAGACAAAGGCGGGGAGATGGCCCCGTCTCTCTGTTATGCCCATTTGTGTTGGGATCTATTGTATTTGCAGTGATCTTTAATTATAAAAGCCATTACTATGGAATGGATTATCAATGTTGTTCATTTCTGCAATGTTGCCTGGTAACATCCCTTTGTGTCCCAGACACACACATTTCTGTAGTTAGGGGCTAAAGAAGGGAAACAGTCCTCTCTCTCTTAGTCATTTTGTCATTACAATAATATATATTTAAAAAAAAAACCTTTTATATTGGAAAAGAATTGCAAAAGCACAGTCCAGCAGTGAAAAATAGACTCAGTGTGGTAACAGCTTCAGTTTTCAGAAAGACTTAATTTTAACAGAGTAGTTCTTCCCATGAGCAGTTTTGCCTCGTAGAGGACAGAAGATGGTTCTAAATGGTTAACTGCGAGCCGGGCGTGGTGGCGCATGCTTGTAATCCCAGCACTCGGGAGGCTGAGGCAGGAGGATTGTTGTGAGTTCGAGACCAGCCTGAGCTACAAAGTGAGCTTAAAGCCAGCCTGAACTGCATAGCGAGACCCTGTCTCAAAAAGACAAAAAAAAAAAAATGGTTAACTGCACCTCTCTTTGTCTCTCTGTGTCTGTCTATCTGTCTGTCTCTCTCTCTCTCTCTCTCTCTCTCTCTCTCTCTCTCTCTGGGTAATGTCCTGTCACATTACAGACCAGTCTCCACCAAGGTGTCCACTTTGCACTCCCCTTGTGGACTCCAGCAGAATGAGAGGGGTTGGGAATCTTCAGGTTTTTAATGACTTCCAACCTCAGAAAGGATCATCGATGGAGAAGATAGAGCCTTCCTTAGATACTGTGGGTAGAGTCTGTTTGTAGCCCTGTGAAGTCAGGGTATCTATCTCCTTCATCATGCTGATTTTGAAAATGGTCCATTAATGGAAGAAATAGCAGCGGAGTTTTTACTAGAAGTACTCAAAATCATTCTTTTTAAAGGTCACACTGGTGGATTTTTCAGATAATACTTGGCATTGCTTTTTTTTTCTTTTTTTTTTTTTTTTTTTTTTAGTGGAAAAGCAGCTGCTCCTACCATGGAGAGAGGTCATTTGTGGGGCTTCAGATCTCTAGTTATGGCTCTAACCCCACAAAAGTGGTTCACTTAAAGATAATTACATTCTGCATTGTTCAGCTAAACTCTTGAGATGGACTGATTGGCATATTTAAATCTCATCTCCCAGGCATTTGCTAATTATCATAGCCTAGTTGGAAAAAAAAAAAAAAAAAACATCCTAATCAAATAGCTGTTTAGAGATGCTTTGCATTTTAAAATTTTGCTGGGTTCTTAGGAAGAGAGGAAATGGGCCTTTGATTTTCCTCTGGTTCTTTTCCTGACCTCAAGAGGGATTAAACTTTTAATGGTTTAAATAGCCACAGCTAATCACTCAGGAAGCATGTTTGCATCTAAATTCTCCATCTTTTTACATCCTCTCCGTCCTGACCCCCTTTCTCGCTTGGCCACTTCCTATCTGGGAGGGAGACTGTTGGATTCCAGCTAATGAGGCTCATCTTTCTTATTCATTCTGGGTGGACTCAGCCAGGCCTCCAGTGAAGTCTGTGAGCAGTTACTGCCTTCTTTCTCAGGTTCATGAACGGAACACCATGTCTATTATGAGAGTGAGAGGACTTTTCTTCTCTCCTGCCTAGAAAAGGTCAGATACGGACAGCAGTTCCTCTGGTGGGCAGGTGGTGCAGCAGCACCTTAACCACAAAGGGCCTGGCCGCTGGGAAGCCCCCTCCCCACCCTCCCGACTGCCAGCTCGACTGACAGCACACTGTGCAGTCAGTGGTACGGCTCAGTCACTGTGCTCAGAACCGAAAAAACACAAGGGCTTCCTCCTTTATATAGAATATATGGCTGTCAGCGACAGAAATCTCTCCAAGGCTTTCTTATACAGGAAGTGTCAGAAATTGCCTGTCTCTGAGATTTATGAAAGAGCCACCGTGAGCCACCATCACCCACGCGGTTGGACTTCAAATGGAAATAAAAGAAAGAGGAATTTGGTGAAGGTTCTGTCGAATCACCTGTCGTCAGCCACCCTTCCGTTCATCCCTCTCCCTTCTTCTCTGGAGGGGTCTGTTTTGCCCACGCAGCAGGTGCTGCTATCCCCTGCTGCGGGTTTACAAATCTCAGCAAGGAACCCCAGAGGAAAGAAAATCCTGGTCCTAGCAGAAGCCACAGGGGCAAGGCTGGAGGAGCGGGCAGAGGGAGGAGGATGTATGGATTTGAGGGCAGTGGGGAGAGAACAAGATAGCTAACGGCAAGCGCAAGCCCTGACTCTGATCTTTGGAACTGTTTTTTAAAATCTAAAATTTGGAGATCAGAATTTTCCTCTTTCTTCTCATCTGTCCCATTAGTTGATCACCGCAAGAGCCTTTTGCTTTCACAGTGACTTGTCCTGTGCTATCCTGTTTCAGGGTTTTGAAATCAAATTGCTTGATGTTTTACTCTCCTGCGTGATTAGGTTCTTTTAGAATACGGGTGCCGTGATCTTTTCAAGAACACAGAATTTCCGCTCAGCCTTGTCGGGGAAAATCTCCGAAGTGGCCCGTGAAATTCAGTCTTGTAGGAAGGAGAAAATACTACCAGCCCCTTATTAGGAATCTAGACGTGCCACACGCACCATCTATCACCGCAGACCTAGAAAAATGAAAAGAAAACCTACATTGAGCCGTCTGATTAATGCAGACTCAAGGAGCGTTTCTGGGGTGGTGGTTCTGAGGCTCCCTAGGATGAATGACTCCAGACCTAGAGTCATTTTACGTGGCATTTGTAAAGCTGAGCCCGGCTCTTTACCTCTTTGAGTCTCTCTTAGTGTGAACAGATAACCTTCTCCTGGAGGGAGGGCTTCCGCAAGCTTCTTTAGCTAAAAAAAAAAAAACCCTCTAGAATCTGTGTTGATGGGGGCCTAGGAGAGAGAAGGCTCAGGCCCTCAATGAGAAGTTGGAGGATTTTATTTTTCGAGGTGTTCATTAACTTCTCAACTCTGCTGTCATCCTGCAGGCCTTCCTTAGCTGCCCCCCATCTGCTTAGCGACCCTCTACCCCCCCTCGTCTTACTTGATTCTTTGTCATCCTCCTGATCACCCTTCAGGATTCCTCCGCTCTTCACTGTCTCTGTGCCATACTAGATATATATTCAAGGCGTGCTGGCAGGGGCCTCTCTGTCTCGGTTCCTGCTGTAGGTACCAGAGCACGGTGCACTGTTTTCTGAGTGGACGCCAGTTGGGGGGAGGTCACAGAATGGACAAAAAGAGGCAACGGTTGCCATCAGATAGGATGAGATTGATAAAGCCCCTCCCCTGTTCCTACTTAATGACTGTGTGCCTGGGGTTATTGAACTACTCTCAGCCTCTTGTCTATAAAATGGGCTTGATACCTGCTTCCTAGGGTAGCCACAGAGGATTGAGGGAGATAAACCATGCAATCACACTTGGCACGCGGGCTGATACATGGAGGTTCTCAGTAAACACTGGCTCATTCGCTATCCTTGATTGAAAAAATTTTACTGGATTAAAAAAAAAAAAAAATGAGGTCATGCGCTTGCCCCGAATGCCAAGAGTTTCTGTGCTTCTTCCTCTTGAGTATAATCTCTCAGGCATATAATCCCCTGGAATATAATCTCTGAGGCCATCCTGCTGGTCCACAACCACTACAAAAGTAGAGGCAGTTCCTGGTGCTTCCATGTGGGATCCCTTAGGGCTTTGTGCCCACAGCTAGCTTCTCAGGAGGTAGCAGCATTGACAGCTAGCAAGGCTTTGGTTCCATCCTCAGCAGGGTTTCCCAGTAAACCCCAGAAGCCCCAAAACAATTCATTGCTGCTAACCAATCTTTAGACAGTGTCGCCAGGGCTGAACTTACAGATTCCAAATTAAAAGCTAAAACCCAGATCACAGAGATGACTTTCCCACATTCCAGCCAAGATTTCTTGTTTTTTGTTTGTTTGTTTGTTTGTTTATGTATTTAGTACAGGGTCTCACTACACAGATCAGACTCGTAGTGATCCTCCTGTTTGCAGCCTCTCAAGTGCTGGGATTACAGGTGAGCGCCACCACACCCAGTCTCTCACTTGCCCTCTCAGCACACCCTGGAGGTGGGGCTGGCATGGGGTGCTAGGGATCAAATCCCGGTCCCTGTGTCTGCCCAAACAGGTGCTTTAATGCGCTCCTCTATCTGGCTGGCCCTACTCTGATGTTTTCCTTGCTTTTACTTAGCCCTCTTTCCCTCTTTTTCTTCTTCCCTTCCTCCCTTTCCTCTTACGGTTTGGGCAAAAGACCTGGTTCTGCCTCTTTCATGTTCCAGAGGCTCTGGCTCTGCCTTCAGGCAGGCCGTCTACCCCTTGCAGCTAACCACAGCTTTGGGGAGCAGGAATGTGGACATTTTTCATCTTCAGAGAGCAGCAGACTTTAGGATGGGGCCGCTCTGCCCGGGACCAGGCAGCACCGGCCCCCGTTTTGATCCTCTGTGCTCTTTATATTGCCCAGAGTTGCTGGGTTGATGCTTTGTTGGTTCATTCATCAGACAGCAGAGCAGCCTGGTGAGATGGAAGGGACGCAGCCTTTTGAATCAGCCAGACCCTGGCTTCGCAGCAGCCCCAGTGCCTGCTAGCAACAGAGCCCTGAGTGCTGGGTGGAAGAGGCTCTGATCTCACTCTCAGGGTGGCACGGGGGGTTGGGGGGGCAGATGGCTGCCATGGTGGACTATAGGCTCTCGAGTTACTGCCTTACACCATTGTCTGACTCTGCCACTGTATGTTCTGTGACCTTGGGTAAGTTATTAAATATTCCAGGCCTCAGTTGTTTCATCTTATAAAATAGCGACAATCATGATAAACCCACCTTGCAGTTTGGCGTCAAATTAAATGCTTGTGAAGGGCTTAACCCAGTGCTGGGGTGTCCTGGAGTGCCTGGGGAGGGGCAGTGCTGGAAAAATAGTGGTCATGCAGGAGCGATTATTGTTAAGGCTGTGCTGCGTGGATTCTTTCTATTCGGTCAAGCTTTATATGCTAGGAGTTAGAAATGCACAGGTAAATAGGCCGTGACATTCAAGGACAGAGGAGACAGACATTAAAAAAAAAAAAAATGATTATCCAGTATTGCCGCTGATGGACGGCAAGGGATTGGTACCAGTGCTCCAGAATATCAGAATTCCTTGTGCTTCAGAAAAGGGCTGTGATGAAGTGGAGAATGTGATGGAGGTTCGCTGGGTTGTTTTGTTCCTGTCTTTATTCACTGACAAGTGCAAAGGTGGTATATTAGTTTCCTTTTGGCACAGTACCAAACACCCAAACTCTGTGACTTAAAATACAAATTTATTCTTTTACAGTTCTAGAAGTCAGAAGTCTAAAAAGAGTCTCATTGGACTAAAAAAAAAAAAATCAAGGTGTTAGCAAGGCTGCACTCCTTCCTGGAGACTCCAGACGAGTGCCTACTCCCAGCAAAAAGACCACAATCTGAGGTCACTCTGGGCAATGTGAAGAGACCCTGTCTCAAAAAAAAGATAAATGGATAGATTTCGAGTTAGGTAAAAGGGTATTTATTAGGGGAGCTGGTTGACATATCCCACAATAGGCCGTCTATAGGCTACAGAACTGGGGAAGCTGGTAGCATGGTTTAGCCCAACATCAGCAACAGGGGAGCCCATGATATAACACTTAGTCCAGGCCTAGGTTTGACCTGGGCAGCAACTGGTGCAAGGTCTAGAATCTGAAGGCCCAAGCACCCGAGGTTCTGATGTCCAAGGGGTGTCGCCGCTTCAGAAGAGAAAAAGCGAATTGTCCTTCTTCAGCCTGTTTGTTCCGCCCAGGCTTCTGCCAGTGAGTGGTCCCTGCCCACACCAGGCGAGGGTGGAACTTCCTTATTAAGGGCGGTGTTTCTAACCCTCACACTACAGGCAGAGAGGATGCTTTATCAGCCATCTGAGGATCCCCTAGACCTGTCAAGACAACACCTTGAATTAACCATCCCAGGTTAAATTCCTTCTAGAGGCTTTCTGCATTCTTTGGCTTACAGCCCTTTTTTGTTCTTCAAAGCCAATAATAATCAGTGGAGTCTCTTTCTTGGGTCAGACACGTTTGCCCAGGGACTCTTGTGTTTATATCCAACTCTCCTATCCCTGCACTCGGGAGGCTGAGGCAGGAGGATTGTTGTGAGTTCAAGACCAGCCTGAGCTACAAAGTGAGCTTAAGGCCAGACTGAACTGCATAGTGAGACCCTGTCTCAAAAAGACAAAAAAAAAAAAAAAAAAAAAAAAAAAACAACTCTCCTGTATCCCTCAGGCTAAGCTCCCAATTTCAAGGTCATCTGATTAGCAACCTTAATTCATTTGTACCCTAACATCTCCACAGGTGCTAGAAATTAGGACACAGGCAGCTTTCCTGCCTGTTGTAGGTGAGAGGGGCTGGGTTTGGGGTCAGTGAGAGACCTCGGCGAGGCATGGAGAGAGGACATTTCAGGTGCCTGAAAGGTGAGGCTCAAGGGAGAGCTACTGGTGGGCAGGGAGTGTGAGGACAGAGTGAGAGATGTTGCCTGTGGAGTTGCTGGTGAGTGATGTGGGGGGTGGAGAAAAGGAGGCTGCAGTTCCAGCAGCTGAGGTAAGGTGTCATCTGCTGTCACCCCTAGGAATTTGCTGAGTGCTCCGCATGGTGCTGAAGGGCTCTCCTGGTAGCACCCACTGAAGTGGGTGCCTTAACCCCTCCATTCTGTGCGGTCACAAGCACCACTGTGACATCTGGTAGATGCCTCAGTTTTTGTCTTCTGAGGGTGAGAGTAATGACATACTAATCATAAAAAATTAGTGTGAAAATTAAATGAGTTAATATATGTATAAAGCACGATGACTCAGAAAACCCTAGATCAGCATAATACAGCACTATCATTGTTTTTAAACATGAGAAAGATCAAGGCATGGGGAGGTTTATCCTGTCCAAGGATACACAGCCAGACAGAGCAGGGGCCCACAGCCAGCCTCTCAACTGCCCTTGCCTGCTCCTTCCTCAGAGCACCTGCTGGAGGGTGCAAACCACAGAGATAATGCCGAGCAGGGTGTTCAGCACATGGTCGGTCCCGTAAATGTCCTCTATGGTGGTGCAGCCACCCTACTTAATTCACAGGCAAGCAGAAAGCACCAGTGAGTGAAGCAGGGCACAATGGAAGCGGTCAGGTTTTAGACTATATTTCTTTACACGGCCCATGGGGATCTGCTGTGTCAGTGAGCGCAGGCCTTCCCTGCTGTCACTCATCTTTGTACCCACACAACACACTGCAATGGAAGGGAGGAGCCATGTCTGTGTTTTGCTTCTAGGTGCCTGACCTCCGCCAGCAGTTGTTGGCCTTTGTCACTCTGTGGACCCTGCAGCAAGGTCAGAGGCCTCTCGCTAGCAGAGGGTCATGGGTAGAACTGGCCTGTTGGGCCTCTGACTAATCCTTCTGGAGTAAGCTAAAGCCAGTGGGTAGTGAAGTGCCCTGTCCCAGACGTCCCTTTCTTCACGGTTTTCATGACACGAGCAGCCCAAGGGCTCCCCTTTTGTTGTCTCTAACTTTAGCTGTCTAATCACATTCATGCAAGGTGTCCATGTGCCCACTACTCTCCCGAGGCAGGGGCCGGGGAGGAGTGACACACAGAGCCTCGTGGAGCCTACATTCTGGGGGTCAGTGGATACTAGCGAGTGAGTCATAATAGGGGATCCCTCACAGACATGGCTTCTCTAAGACGTGGGAGTGAAGCTGAAAACCAACAGATGAGTGGAATTCAGCCACAAAGAGAAGAGCAGTGGTCTATGGAAAACTGAGATTACTTGCAAAGGCCCTGGGCAGGTGGAGGCATGTTCTTGGAGGAATATGGGTTGGGACAGAGGTAGGGAATAGAGTGGACCGGTGTGGGCGGGGCTCTGCAGGACTTCATGGGCCTCATGGGGAATTTGATCTTTATCCCTAGTGGAATGTATTGTGGTGGAGTGCAAATATGAATGCATCAGATCACTCTGGCTTTGTGGAGAATGGCAGAGGAGGCCAGAGAGAAGAACTCAAAGCCTCAGGCCCCACTGGAGGAGCTGCTGCAGGAGTCCCAGAGAGAGATGCATATGGGGCGAGGGTGCTGCTCCTGGTGGTGATGGTGCAGAGTCCTTGGGGAGAGCAGTGGGTGCGTTCGCAGCACAGCAGCCATCCGATGCAGGTTTTTATTGCGCACGTGCGATGTGCGAGCCACTGTGCTATACGCTTTACATATGTTATTTTACCTGCAGGGTTACTATAAAGATTAAAGACCCTCTGTCCGTGCCATCCTGTCCTTTTCTCAGATGAGAAAACAGGCTCAGAAAGGTTAAGTTTCTCAGGCAAGGCCACACAGCAGAATCTGGGAGCGGCTTGTCCAATTTTATGTGCATCTGAATTGCCTAGGGATCCTGTTAAAGCACTGGTTCTCAGTCTGCAGGTCTGGGGTGTGGCCCTGGGATGGCTGTGCCAAGCTGCTGGTCCCCTAGACACTTGGATCCCTCAGAGTTACTCATCTGAGTGCTCAGTCTGAATTTCCGCAGGCAGGATGCAGGAGAGCAACCTGGACCTCAGGTCCGGAGTTGGAGCTCATTTATTTTGTCCCCTGTATTTGCCCTTCAGTAGCTCAAGCACATCTGGAACCGAGAGGGCTGGAGGCAGCACCTCGCCCCTCCCTGTTCCCGGCAGAGTGCGGCCAGCCCCACCTGTGCTCAGCCTCTGGCTGATGGGGCGGAGCTACGCACCTCAGCTTGGTTAGCAGTCAGGTCCCTTTGCGTGGCACCCATAGCCGGCGTAGATCTGGAAGCCCGGCGCGGGTGGCTCAGGTACCACCCTGTTAGCTATTTCCTCCGGCTGAAAGTAGGAGAAAAACAGCAAACAGCCCACTGCTCTAATCTCTCTCTAAGTGTGCAGTCATTAGATCCCAGGATCGTTAGAGACCAAATCCTTTCCTGCTTGGCCCCTGCGGATGGGGCCAGGTGTCACTGCTGAGAGATGCCAATAGGGCTGCGTGTCGTGGTGTGAGCATTTGTCCTTAATGACTGTGAAAATCCATTTTTCTTCTTGGCATCTTTGATATGAGCACCTGTGGTTCTGGGTCACTGCCAGCCCTGGCCCTGCCTGCGTATGTGCTTTATTTCTGCAAAGAGAGGAGATAGTTCACCATTTCAGCACTCATCTCCTTCCTCTCCAGTTGCCCCCGCAAGAACTTTCCAGTGCAAACTTTCCGCCCTGGACACAGGCTACCAGCACCTCCAAGTTCCTGCCCTGGCCTCCCCAAAGACGCCTTTTCTCTCTCAGTTCCATTGTCTGGGACTGCTCAGCAGGGCGGGCTTCTGAGCTCCGTATCACAGCAGAGGCCAGTGACTTTTCTACAGGGGAAGACTCTCAGGCTCTGAAACCAATAGCAAGAAAGCCGTAAGTGCGATATAATGTCTGTCTCCACCTAGTCGATAGTTTTCACTTTAAGGTCTCACATCACTGTAATTTGTTCAGGTGGCCGAGAGCACGCTTTGGGAAAGAACTGGAGAGATAGGTGTTGCGGGATTCAGCGCTGCTTGTGCCCTGTCTCTGTCACTGAGCTTTGTCTTCTGCTCTTGCAGAAGGCTCAGGTGAAGGGAGGCTTTGTGGTCTTTTGTTAGGTTTTTCTGAATTGGTAAATGGCAGGCTGCTGGGAGGTAAGGCTTCCAGAGACCCTCAAGAGCAGCTGTCCATCTCTAGCATGCATTCTCTCTCTCTGTCTCCCTCTCTCTCTGTCTCTGTCTCTCTCTCTCTCTCTCACACACACACACACACACACACACACACATGCGCATACTTATGGTATAGTTCTAGAACCCACTGGGGACAAAGATACAGATTCTCGTGGTTGTTCGCTTTCAAGCCTTTTAATTCTTACCACCATGCTCTCGAGTCTGTCCTAGTTATCTCATCGCTAGAGCTCAGCTGCCCCTGCCTTACCAGCTGCCTCGCCGTCCTGGCCCTGCTTCTTGAAGAGGGGATCATCCCAGGGCCATTAATTTCTGTATCTTGGCTGTGGGAAGTTACTTCCCCTCTCTGGACCTCCTATAATCATTATAAAATGTGCTTTGAGAATTGATTGTATCTCTGGCTCTAGAATTTCACTTTACTCTGGAATTCTGGGCCTGCACTTCTATTTATGATGTTTCTTCTTTAGGCCAGGCTTCTTTCTCCCAGCCCCCAGCTGTGAAGACCTTTCCCATGTTTATCAAAACCCAGCTCCATCCTGTCTGCTCCGTGGCCAACCCCTCCAGTGCTTTCTTTTGACCAAGGGTAGCTCCATACCATTTCGCCTTTGCGTTTGTCTTTTTTTTTTTTTTTTTTTTTTTTGTCTTTTTGAGACAGGGTCTCCCTATGCAGTTCAGGCTAGCCTTAAGCTCACTTTATAGCTCAGGCTGGTCCTGAACTCACAACAATCCTCCTGCCTCAGCCTCCCGAGTGCTGGGATTACAGGCATGCGCCACCACGCCCGGCCCTCCTTCGCGTTTGTCATTTTAACAGCCTTTATTTTTTTTCATCATAAACATTTCTAGATAGCCACCATAGGAAGTGGAAACTAAGAAAACATAGGTCGATGAGAAACATAAAATAAAAATCATGAATTCACTATCAGATATAACCACTGTCAAGATTTTTCTATATCACCTTCCAGTCCATTTTATTTTTTAAGCACATGAGGTAGACCAGTGAATTTCATACTGTATCATTTGTATCCCACTTTTCTACTTAATATTATATAATTAGCATTTTTGCCTATCACTAAACACAGAAAGCACAGTTTTAAATATCTGTTTACTATTTTATATGTCTTTTTTTTTTTTTTTTTTTTTTTTTTTTTTTTTTTTTTTTTTTTTTTTTTTTTTTTTTTTTTTTTTTTTTTTTTTTTTTTTTTTTTTTTTTTTTTTGGTCTTTTTGAGACAGGGTTTCGCTATGCGGTTCAGGCTGGCCTTAAGCTCACTTTGTAGCTCAGGCTGGTCTCGAACTCACAACAATCCTCCTGCCTCAGCCTCCCGAGTGCTGGGATTACAGGCATGCGCCACCACACCCGGCTTATATGTCATTTTTAAGCCCTTGCATATTTATTTCTAAATGGAAAAATACCTGCCTGTCGAGTCCACAAAAAATACCCACCACTAGCGAGATAAAGAACCCAAAGAGTACACAAAGGTAAGCGCTTACTGTTTGGTATGTCAGTTGTTTCTCAAATGAACTACTTTACTGTGTTGTTACAAAACTGTTGTATACTTTCCTATTAGCTGAGCTTTCGTACAGTGGTGGGGAAAGCAAGCTGTCAGGAATAATCTTTAAGCCCCCCCCCATAGATAACACTAATTTCTTTCTAGCAATGTTTTTTTTAGAGATTCTGGCCTAAGGAACTGATTTGAACATCATTTGCGTATAAAGATGTTCATGATGACATTGTTTTCCACTAGCCTCAACCAATTTATTTATTTATTTATTTTTGGTATAAGGTCACTCTATGGAGCTCCGATGCATAATATTCCTATCTCAGCCTCCCCAGCCCTGGGATTACAGGAGGGTGCCATCACGCCCGATTCAGTGGCTCAGGGCACCAGCCCCCACCTAGAAATCACTGAAATGTGTGATTTATGAAAGAGAGGTTAAATGACAATGAATTGATTCACTAGACTATTTTTTAGCTATTAAATGATGTTTACAAAGACATATTTTAAATATGTCCGTGTGTCATACTTTCAGGAAGAAACGAAGATATATGGGGAGAAAAAGAGTGAAAAGAAAGATACATTTCAAATGGTTACGGTTGAATGACTGATTTTTACCTCTCTGTCTGCTTTCCTCTGGTGAGCATGTGTGCTGTTGATACATTAAAATATAGATGGAAAGCCAGGAAGATAGCTCAGTGGAATAAGTGCCTGCCTGGCAAGCACAGGGTCCTGAGTTCAATCCCCGGTACTGCAGAAAAAATAAAATAAAATAAAATAAAATAAAATAAAATAAAATAAAATAAAATAAAATAAAATAAAATAAATACACACACACACACACACACACATACACACACACATACACACATATATATGGATGGATATAGATAGGTTACAACTTTATTTTTAAAATCATCTGCAAGAATGACTTAATCCATTGTGTTACTATAACAAAATACCAGAGGTTCGAATCTTACAAAGAAAAAAAAAGATTTATCTGGCTTACAGCCCTATAGATTTAAGAGCATGGTGGTGTGAGCAGAAATATCCCCTAAGTGATGCCGTGTCCCTCTGTGTGTCTCATCTTAGTGAGAAACAGGAAAGAGAAGTGGACATGCACAGTAGAGAGAGGTCACATGGTAAAAGAAGAAGAGCCAGCTGAGAATGCTGAATTAGCTTTGCAACAACTCCTCCCGCGGCAGCCTGTCCAGCCCCCTGGAATCGAACCTGCTCCCACTGGGCATGTGCGGATCCCTTCTGAGGGTGGTGTCCCTCACTGGGCACTCTCCCTAGAGGCTCCCCACTTCTCATTGCGCTGGGCACTGAGCCTCTAGTACATAAAGCTTAGGGGGGACAAGCCATCTCCAAACTATTGCAGAGGACAGACACAAAAGAAAAAAAAAAAAAAATGGGGCCACTGCATTCAAGAGAAAGGAGCAATCCGGAAGTGGGAGGTCAGGGTGTGGGAAGAGGGTGCTGACGCCCAGACTGAACTGGGACTTCTGGAAAATGCTTAGAACCACAAAGGGCGCCCTGCCGGCCCCGCCCCTGGGGAGCACTGAGATGGGCTGGGGCTGGGTGTGGTGGCGGCGCCCCTGCAATCCCAGTGCGTGGGAGGCTGCAAACAGGAGGATCGCTGTGAGTCTGACCCTGTAGACCCTGAACCAGATACATTAACACACACACACACACACACACACACACACACACACACGGGGACATTTACCTACTACAATTATAAAAGGAGAAGACGCCACCGTGGCCAGTTGCTGACTTGTTTGTGGGGCTCCCTCTGAGTGAGAGCCAGGCTTGGGGGGGCGGATGCGAGGAGCCCGGGTAATCCGAGCAGCAAGGAGGCTGGCCGGGGCCTCGCCTGCGGCTCTGAGCAAGAAGCGGAGGAAATGCAAATCTGTGACGGAGCGTACGGGTGCAAAACGGCCTCAGCGTCCAGCAAAACTGCCTAATTTTTTTTTAAAAAAAGTTCCAGACATGTAGAAAAGTTACGAAGCCCTAACAAAGAGCTCCTGCTTTCCTTCACCCGACTGTGAGCAGGTGAAGTTTCACCCTCGCTCTCGCCTTCGTCCACCCGTGCAGGTTTGCATGCACAGTTTTTATGCACATGGACGACCCCTGGGGGCGTGAGTCACTGCTGTCTGAGCCATTTGAGACTGCGCTGCGAAACAGAGCTTCTTAACCCTAAATGGTCTCTTGTGTATTTCTAGAGGATCATGACCCTTCTATACGTAATGGTACAACCATTACAGCTGGCAAATTAACTGTTACAGTACCCCTATCTGACTGCATTCAGATTTTGTCAGCTGTCTCAATACTCTCTATAGCAATAATAATAATAATAATAATAATAATAATAATAATAATAATAATTGCTGTTGTTTCTGCCCCAGGATCTCAGACAAGAACACACAATATACTTTGTCTATGTCTCTTTACTCTGCTCCATGCTGGACATTCCTCAGCCTTTTCCTTGTCCTCCTTGACACTGTTGAAATGCTGAACTCATTCATTAATGGATGTCCCTCGGCTTGGACCTGCTGGATGTCTCCTCATGGTTCAGTTCATGTTAGACAATTGTGGCTATCCCTCAAGGGATGGTGTGTCCCTGTGTGTCCTGTGAGATGGCGTGTGATAACTATTTGTTTTCACCAATAGTTTTTTCTTTTTTTTGTAAATATCAATAACAGCTTTATTGAGATATAGTTCACGTGGCAAAAACATTTACTTCTTAAAATACTATGTGCAGTGGTCTCTGGTGTATCTAAAGTCAGGCAGTCACAATCACAGCCGATTTTAGGACATTTTCGTCCCTCCCAGAAGACCTCAGTCTCACCAGCAGCCACTGTCCATTTCCCTCTCTCCTGCCCCAGGCGATAACTACCCTACTTTCTGTCAGTATGGATTTGCTTATCTGGACTTTTTTTAAAAAATGTATTTGGTACAGAGTCTCACTACGCAGCTTGGACTTGTAGTGATCGTCCTGTCTCGGCCTCCCCAGTGCTGGGGTTATAGGCATGCGCCACCACACCCGGTTTTGGTGACCAGCACAGTGTACACCAGGCTCCGGGGCTGTCATGGCCTGTGGTACTGGGGATCAAATCCGAGCCCTTGAGCTTGCCAGGGAGGTGCTCAGCATGCCAAGCTATTTTCCCAGTCCTAGACATTTGATATATGTGAAACCATATACTCAGTAACATTTTGGTGTCTGGTGTCTTTCACTTAGCATGTTGTTCAGGCTTCGTCCACATAGTGCCAGCCTGAGTCAGTACTTTGCTCCTTTTTCTGGCTGAGTAACTTTCTGTTATATGTCTGTGCCATATTTTGTTGATCAGTCACTGGACATCTGGGCTGTTCCCACTTTTGAGCTGTAACAAACAGGCTGCTATGAACATTTGTGTCCAGGTTGTTTTTGTGCCCGTGTTTCTATCTTGGCTATATGTCAGGGCTCCCCTAGGCCACACCCAGGTCCAGCAATTCATTAGGAGAACTCGCAGGAGTTGGCACTTAATCTCGTCCATGATTGAGACATCCAGCACAATTAGCTAAAGGCAGAGGGCATAGGCAAACATCTGGGGCAGTTCCCAACAGTCCGCTCTCAGTGAAGCCACGCGGACGTGCTCAGCTCTTGCAGCACCAAACTGTGATGCTGCTTAAGCTGCTGACTTCCAGGAAAGCTCTGGAGAGACCCCATTCTTATGGGGGGCTGGTCACGTGGGCACCCTTTGCCACACTAGTGGTGAAATCCCACGCTCCCAGTAAGAAAGAGGCTGGGATACCCAAGCCGCGTGACTGGCACCCGCAGTGTGGGTACAGCCAGGCACCCTCACCACGAAAGCAACAGCGGGGATGCCACCGAAACTCACCATCCACATCCCGCTGAAGCCCAGCCTTGCAAGCAGGCCTTTCTGAGGACAGCAGGCTCAGCCCTGCTCCGTTAACTCTTTCCTATGCAGGACTATACCTAGAATTGGAATGGCAAGGCCATCCGCTACCTCCCTATTTGAGGTGGTTTTATTTTTTGTCAAACTGTTTTCCATTCCCACCAGCCACTTATGAGAGTTTCGATTTGTCCACTCCTGGCCGGTACTTGTATTATCCATCTTTCTGAGGATGGTAATTCTAGGCAGAATAATAAATTTTCAAGTTAGCAATTTGCTAGCATTTAGAACAAAGAAATAATCTGTAGGAGCAAAACTGAGTTCTCTAACAATAATCATGCCAGTCTAACCCTTTATTTTCCTTTTTTTTTTTTTTTTTTTTAAGCAATTTATCTTTTTTAGTACTAGCTGTACCAGGGCAGAGTATTTTTACATTTCAGCCCTGTGTTTCACAGGATCGTCATGTACAAAAATGGAGAAACGGGGGCTGTGCTGATTGCTGGGTGGATTTCTCACTTGCAAACAGATGACAGTGAGTGGTACTAGGGTCTGGGAGAGGCCCGGCTGCTGCTTCAGCCTGACCACAGCTACTTCTGTCCAGAACATGGGGAGACAGATGGCACTCTGCTTAATTTTCCGTTCCCCAAAACAGGCAGGCACACATGCGCCTTGAAAGATCTTGTTCCAGCAAGATCCTGACAGCATGGCTTGGCAGGCAGAATCCCATGAGACGGACTTCATTAGGGACAACCGGCAAGCCCACCCCTGCAGGATCTGATAAAGATATAATCAGGCAAGCTTACGCACTTGCTTCTGTTCCTTACCAAAAGGGTAGCCAAGTTCAACAGATGTGGAACAGAACCTTGGGGCACCTGGAAGTATGTTCCTGTGTGCTGTACGGGTCTGGGATTTCAGTGCGAGCCCAGGGAATTCTGGAGACTGTGTTAGCCAGATTTCCCATTCTGGATGCTATACCCAGTGCCATGACTTATAGGAGGAGAGGTTTGATTTAGTTCATGTTTTAAAGGGATTCTATCCATGGCCTGTTGACTCCGTGGTGGAGCGAAGCTACCTCATGGCCGCTGGGAAGCAGAGCAGGAAAGCTGCCAAAGAGGAGGAGGGGAGAGACCAGACATAGATTCCAAGGTCCAGCCACCAGGACCTACCTAGGCACACCCAGAAGTGTGCTCCACCAACCCCTTGGGTGTATCCAAAGCCAGTGAAGTTGCCATTCCACCCTAACAGCCCCAGGGACTTGTTGGAGCTGGCCGCCTACAGCGGCTCCCCGTGACTGCGTGACCGGTAGGGAAGCAGGGTGAACCTTCTCCCCTCTGGTCCCACAGGGAAAACAGATTCAGATTGATTAGGAAGAACTTAGTGAAACTGTAATTGATCAGACCTCCTGGTAAGGTGACAAGAACCCTGGCCCTGGGGATATTACAAAAGAGACCGCTTAATCCTCTATTATGAAACTTTCAGAGGGCAGAGGTTGGCCTGTGTGACCTCTGAGGTCTTAGAACCGCTTGAGCATTAATCAGGGACTCCTTTTCTACAATGCCAAGTGCAGATGTCACCTGCAGCATGTCACCGGTTCCAGAGTGAAAATATTAGCCTTTCCATGGATTGTTATCTCCTTCACTGCCCTGTCTGTCCATCAGAACACTTGCATACCCACAAAGCTTCCCTGGGACACACTGGCCCCTTCCTAGTGCCTCTGACCTCTGTGTACCTGTTCGTGTCCGTTGTATTGGTTTTCATTGGCTCTCTTGGGCATGTGTTAAGCTCTGGAGCCAATTTTCTTGTTTGTCCTTACATTGACTCAGCAAATATTTAATGAGCACTTTCCTTGTGCTGGTGCCTGGGTGAGTGGTAGGGCACGTAGCAGTGAAGAAGGGTGGGAGGCTGACCCGAGGGCTGTGGGTGTACCGGGCTGGTGGTGGGAGACTGGCACTGTGCATTGGGAACGCGGCAGTAAGAGGCCGACTTCAGGCCTGCCTTAGGAGTGGCTGTGAAAGAAACCCGTCCCTTAGCTGGACCTGAAGGAAGATGAGCAGCCGGCAGGGAGGGAGGGAGGGAGAAGGGCGGGGAAAGGATACTCACCAAAGCTGCAGCCCACCGGTGCCCGAACACAGGACAGGACAGCTGGCAGGTGTGGCTGAGGGTATATTTGGAAGAGAAAGGAGGACGGCCTGGCCCTGGATGCCCCATCCCCTGCTCATCCAGCACTGGGCTCAACCACCTGGGACCTATGTGGGTAGGCACATGAGGGTCTGCAGGTTAAGGCAGATCTGACTGTCTCTGGAAACCAGTCCCGGGCGACATGCGGATCGTTCATGCCTGCGTTTCCCTTTCATTGACATGGATGGCTTGTGGGAATGAGTGTGTTCCAAACATTTCTTTCATTTATTTATCTATTATGTATGTAGTCCAGGGTCTACAGGTCTCACTACACAGATTGGGGTCGTAGTGATCCTCCTGTGTTCAGCCTCCCAATCGCTGGGATCACAGATGCACGCCACCATGCCCAGTCTCAACCACGGTCCGTGTGTCCTGGGGGCGGGGCCAACAGGACCTAACCGGGATCATACCCCAGTCCCTGCACCTGCCTAAACAGGTGCTTGAGTCTGCTGAGCTATCTGCCCAGCCCTATTTATTTATTTGTACAGGGTCTCACTACACAGCTCAGACTCGTAGTGATCCTCCTGTGCTCAGCCTCCCCGGCACTGGGATTGCAGGTGTGTGCCACTCCTCCTGGACTTGGGCCAATGCAGCATGTGGTGCCAGAATCAAGCCCTGGTCCCTGCAGCGACGGCCGCCGCGAGACCATGTAGATGCCCGTGACCCCCGTAATTATTCCTACACACCCGCTTCTCTCGGCAGAGTGTGACCCCTGCACCCCAGACCTCTACTTTTTTTTTTTTTTTTTTCCTTTTCGTGCTTGAATATTTATTATCTAACTTAGGTGTAAATTGCCCTTTTTGTAAATAGGACTCAAGTACGGGGAGTTCATCCCTGTGAAATGACAAAGAATTTTTTTTTTTTTTTAACCACAGATAAATCAGCCTTAAAATACTGCTTGGTTTATTTTCCTAGAAAGATGAGATAAACCTTAATACAGTAAAAGAATGTAGAATAGTTCTAAGAATCAGGGGTGAGCTATAGAGTTTTTATATTCTTACACATAACATCTCAAACTAATCTGAATGTACCAAAAATTATACTCCTATAAAAGTATGGCTGTTGGCACTATGCAAAAACAGACCAGACAAGTTGCTCCCGTTGTCATCCAATCAGGTTTGTCTTTAGAGACAAGTCAGTATCAGACAAAGGAGAAGAATCTACTAGTCGTATAGATATGTGCAGTGCTAAGCCTTACAATGTAGTAACAGCAACCCATTTTTAAAAGTACATAATAATAAGTGTTATCTGGAATGTTACACACCAGTTTATTGCTGTTTTACACAGTGATTTTTATCGCGCAAACACTGCCTTTTTGTGGATCGTAAGGAAGGGTAGAGAAGTTTGTCCATACACATTTTTTTGTGAACACAGCAAACAAGGCAGCTAATGGCAACAGTGCTGTCCCGGAATATCTTACATACCAGCTCCAGCAGGTAACCTTTGGTCCAGCTCCTTAACCTCTTCGTGCTTTGCTTTTCCTTTGTCCATGCTCTGTTTACGCATCTTGGCCATTTCAGCACATCACTCCTCACATTTGGAATTGAAGATCCACCAGCTCTTGAAGAAAGGCTGGGACTTCCACAGTTGCGTTGGGCTTCTCTTGGCTTTGCAGTCTATAAACCAACGTATGTGCATTTTTGCAAGCAGTGAGCCCCTTTACTACATTTGGGGCTGTGTGTCTGCAACTTTGAGGGTTCTGCTAGATCTCCCTCGATCCCTGTTGTGATTTCTCCCCCTCCATCTTTTCTATGTCTTCATCATTAAACTTTACCATTCGTGGGACTGTGGATCTTTCACATGGGCGATTTAGTGGCCGGAGTAAGTGCTTACGTAAGCCTCTGTGTATCAAGACTGTACTGAGTGTGCATGCCTGTAATCCCAGCACTTGAGAGGCTGAGGCAGGAGGATTGTTGTGAGTTCGAGACCAGCCTGAGCTACAAAGTAAGACTATGAGTTAAGGCCAGCCTGAACTGCATAATAAGACCCTGTCTCAAAAAGACCAAAAAAAAATAGACTGTGGTGAGCTCATACACATAGGCCTCACCTTTATGTTCCATGTAAGGTTCCACATCCAAAATTTTCTTTTTTAAAAAATTTATCTATTTGTATTTTAACTTGAAGAGTGAAAAATAGAAGCAAAAACAAAGAGAACAAATGACATAAACAGGGTAACATACAATGATACATATGTTACAGATTTTCACAACATGGATGGCTAATTATATATATATATTATATATATATATTATATATAATATATATATAATATATATATATAGTTTTTTAAATAAAACAATCCAACACAGATCACAGTCCACAGTAGAAGCGGATTATCCACAGAGCCATTCACAGCTCATTATATTAATATAACTTTACTTTATATACCTCCATTTTTATACTTTTCTGCTGGATGGTTAAGACTGAGTTAAACCAAGACCTGTATAACAAAAAATGTAACTTTTATATCAGATAAGGTCAGTCAGGTACCCTCAGGGTTTATCCTGTAACTTGTACTGCACTTTGTAGATCCCTTGTCAGTGTCAGCCATGTGGATGAGTCACGGCCATTGCTTGACCAATTTGCTCTCTGTGGAAGCCTGAGAGAAAGTTTTCTCTCCATGTGACTCTCCTTAGGCACACTATACATCATCGATCACATTCCTCTGTGGCCCCATAATCTCCTTGATCAGAAAATTTGGGGCACTACTGAGTTACATGCAATGTTTTTCCTTTTATTTCTTTTTCTTTCTTTCTTTTTTTTTTTTGTGGAACCAGGGATTGAACTCAGGCCCTTGCGCTTGCCAGGGAAGCAGTTGTTCCACTGAGCCATCTCCCCGTCCTCCACATCCAAAATTTCTGAGAAGCTCTTTCTTATGTCCAGTTTGCCTGTCAAAGACAAAACACAATAACTGCAAGGTCAGGGTGCTAGAAAAGCTTAGAAGCTGAATCTTCCTTGTAGCATTCTGTTTGCTTTGATAATTTGCACAAAAGGATTGATTGTCTCCTTCTAATTTTTTGTTTTGTAACAAAGCAAACAGGTACTGGGGATGCTCACAAACAGTCTGAGGTTCATAGTCTTTCTCTTCCTGGACGCTGCTTCCCCTTGTGTAGCTGCCGCAGGTGCTTGGACACAGGTAGAGCGCCTGCCGAAGCTCCAGGATGACAAACCACACTTGAAGAAAGGTGTTGACGCAACACGTGGCTCCGAGGTTTGCAGGCCTGCACAGGAGTTCTTCTTCCTCCTCTCGCAGTGGGGATCATCAGTGTTATGAAGACTGTTCTCATCTATTTCTCCTAGCCAAATACGCTCACCAGTCCCAACCAAGCAATTTGGATTTCCTTTGCCGTTTTGTCTGTAAACGCCACGGATGCAGGGCTCCAGCCAAATGCGGTAGGCAGGCTCGATGTGCTCCTGTGACACCTCCCCTGGTCACATGTGCTCTGCCCAGCACCAGGCCACCTTCTCCAGCTATAGCCACGGGGCTGTGGCCTTGGCCCCAGGAGCGTGGTCCCCCAGCCCCCAGCCGGGCGGTGGCTACCTCTGCTGCCCAAATGCTCTACTTCTCATCTCCTGTTACTTCTGTCTTAGCAGCCTGCTGCTTCCCTCCCACCCGGCTCCTTGCCCCCAGATAAGAGAGACCGAGGGAGGGAGGAGGCCTGTCTGCCTAAAGGGCTCGTACCTAGCAATTATTTTTCTGTTATTGCCAATTGAAGATAAGTAGAAAATAACAGAGGACTAAAACCGGGACTCAGAGCCGGTGCCAAGTGCTTGGCACGCACCACCATGACATTTGCATGTGGATCACATGAGAGGCCGTGTCAGCTGAGTGTGAGGTAGGACCTGCCCCCCTGAGAGCTGAAAGAGCCGGACTCCAGCCTTGCTAGCTGTGCTGCCCTGTCCACTGGCCATCTGAAGCCACGGTTTCTTCATCTGTGAAATAGGGGTGTGGGACTAAGCTACTCTGCCATTGCATGGCAAGTCCGGGCCATTCTCGCACCAGGCCTGCCTCCTGGTCAGGGAGTGCAGCTGTGGCTGCTGTCCTCAGTGACCAGAAGAGATGGCATCCGAGCTTGGGCACCACGAAGGGCTGGCCACAGTGAATATCGGTGGAGCTATCCTAGGAAGAGGGCCACTGTGGCAAGATACAGACGGTCCAGAGATAGGAGAAGTACCTACAAGTGGGGTAAGAAACAGAGACAGAGACATACCAGCTAAGCAGTCCCAATCCAAAGCTCAAATTCTTTTTTTTTTTTTTTTTTTTTTTTTTTTTTTTGTCTTTTTGAGACAGGGTCTCACTATGCAGTTCAGGCTGGCCTTAAGCTCACTTTGTAGCTCAGGCTGGTCTCGAACTCACAACAATCCTCCTGCCTCAGCCTCCCGAGTGCTGGGATTACAGGCCTGAGCCACCTGTAATGCCAGAGTTACAGGGGTAACAGCACATGTGGGGGATTGGAGCTTGGGTCTCTTTGGTCTCAAAGCCTGCCTGGCCCAAAGCTCAAATTCTCTACAGTCCCTAAACATTTTGGGCAATATGATGTCACCAATGGAAATTTCCACACCTGGCCTCATCTAATGGGTCACACTGGAAAGGCAGGCATGCTAAAAAATATTCCGTAAAATTATCTCCACGCTATCCATATAGGCATATGTAAAACACCAGTGGACTTCATGTTTGGACTTGGGTCCCTCCCTATTACGTAGAAGCAAGTATTCTAAAATCTGAAAATAAAGCTGAAATCCAGGGGCCAGGGAAATGGCTCAGTGGAATAAGTGCTTCCCTGGCAAGCACAAGAACCTGAGTTCAATTCCTGGTTCTGACAAAAAAAAAAAAAAAAAAGGGTTGGGAACTAACTGAAGGACTTCTAAAGGAGCCAGGTCTTTCATAAAGTTTTGCCGGGCGTGGTGGCGCATGCCTGTAATCCCAGCACTCGGGAGGCTGAGGCAGGAGGATTGTTGTGAGTTCGAGACCAGCCTGAGCTACAAAGTGAGCAGTGAGCTCGAGGCCAGCCTGAACTGCATAGTGAGACCCTGTCTCAAAAAGACAAAAAAAAAAAAAAAAAAAAAAAGCTGAAATCCTTGCCCTGGTATGGCCTCAGGTGTTTTGGATAAGGGGTATTTGCCCTGTAGGATAGAGCAGTGGCTCTCAGGGGTGGCTCACGAATCAAGAGGGTCACATGGGAACTTGTTAGGAAGGCAGCTTGTGGGCTCCACCCCAGACCTGCTCAGAAACTTAGGGATACCGTCACAACCCTCAGTGAATCTCACGCAAGCCGATGTCTGAGAACTACTAGTGCGTGAGGCGTAGGGCAGAGGCGACACTCGGAGATCAGACCCTCGGAAGGCCAGGAAGGGAAGAGAGCCAGCAATCGCCAACCATGTGCTGTTGGAAGAGGGCGTTTCCATTGGTGCCCCAAACTGAAACTTTTTGGCATCATGGCAAAGCAGGCTCTGTTGCGCTCTGTGAAATAGGACTCAGGTGAGGCATCTGGAACTCAGAGACGCGGAGTTTCATGCCAGAGTTACAGGGATAGCAGCACATGTGGGGGGTTGGAGCTTGGGTCTCTGGTCTCAAAGCCTGCCTTCTTTCCTCTATCTGGCTGCTTCTCCAGCCACCTGCCCCTCAGTGCCACCTCTGCTGCGTAGTCTGGCTGCCTGTTCCGCCCCACTGTCACCTCAGAGCTCGCTGTTCTGTCCTTCTGCAGAGGCAAAAGCAGCACATCCTTCAGGCAAATGAGGAAGACTGGGGTACGAGGGAGCAGAGGGACACAGTGTGGCGGGGGGTAGGGTGGGAAGATTGTCGCCTTCCCCTTGTGCGCCCCTTGGCCTTCAGTACCACATGCGGTAAAGGCCTGTAGGTGCTGGCATGAAGCTTTTGCACAGTAACAACTCACACTCTGGGTGACAGTCCTCAGCTACGCATGGATGCCTCTGTGTGCCAAGCCCTGTGCTGCCTGCCCTGGCCTCAGGGAGCTCATGGTCCACAGCCAGGGAAACAGCAAATGACAGTGGCCACCTGGGGTGCTAGAGAGATGGCCAAGGTGGTTATAATTGTTCAGAGCACCTCATGTGGTGACTTGAGGGGACAGACCCAAGGCTTCAGAATTAGCAAATGTAGGTTTGATTTCTAGCCCTCTTGCTGACTCCTTGGGAAATCTTGGCCAGGTTATTTCATACTTTCGACTTTTTAAATTTTTTTTTTTTTTTTTTTTTTTTTTTTTTTTTTTTTTTTTTTTTTTTTTTTTTTTTTTTTTTTTTTTTTTTTTGTATTTTAGGGAAGAGTCTACAGGTTTTAGGGAAGGGTCTACGGAGTGTTCAGGGTCTCACTGCTAGATCAGACTCATAGTTATCCGCTTGTTTACAGCCTCCCAAGAGCTGGGATTACAGGCACGCGCCACCATGCCCAGTCTCAATTGCTGCCCCCGTGAGCCCCCGGGGGCAGGGCTGGCACAGCAGGCCTGGGGCTCAAATCCCTAGACCCCCGCACTTGCTTGCAGGTGCTTTAATCCACTGAGCTATTTGGCCGGCCCTTGACTTTTTAAATTTTTTTAAAGAGAAAAATAAAAATAAAAGAGTTTCAAAACAGGTTGGCAGCAAAGTTAAAATAATCAATACATTATGTTGTGGTCTCCTGGTGGTTATTCAAGAGCACAAGATAAGGCACGATGGCTTGTCCAAACTGCAGTAGCGCAAACCTTTCTTTTCAATGAACTAAGAGAAATCAGCATCTTATGTCTAAGCACCTTTTTTCTTCTTCCTTTCTCCTTTCTCCCATTATGGTTCGTCTGTTTTTTTTCTTTTGAACAGTTGCTTCCCAATTCGCAATGTCTGCGGTGCATTTTGGGTCTTCTCTATCCATTCGGTTTCTCACACTGATGACACAATACGATGCGATGCTTCCGCACGCGAGCCCGCTTATTTCGCTTACGAGTACGGTTCCAGTCCTCGCTCGGGTGTTGTTCTCTTAGGTCACAACGGGTGCCCACCTGCCCAGTGAGTTGGTTTTTTCCACTAGGGGACTTCAGGCCAGAGTAAAGCAGGGACTGCTGCATGAAAGAGGCGGCTCTTCACTTGGCACTCACGGATGGCAGGAATTTAGTTTGTGCTTCTTCCGCCGTTTCTAAGAACTCTCTGGACAGACTGTGGAGGCAGGACCTAGTGCAGGATCGTGGCCTTCAGGCAGTGCTGTCTGAGGGGAATTAGGGTGAGAGCAGGTTGCCTTCCTCAATTTAGAAAATTTGAGATTACTTTTTCTTTTTTTTTTTTTTTTTTTTTTTTGAGTGGTTTTGTTTTGTTTAACTGAGACAGCATTGATTTTTATGTATTTTACAAGGTTCGGACTCATGGCGATCTTTCTGTTTTCAGCCTCCCCAGTGTTGGGATTACAGGCACGTGCCACCACACCTGGTCTCTGTGGCCAGCGTGACATGTGGTGCCTGGGATGGAGCCACAGTCCTTGAGCTTGCCTAAGCAGGTGCTCAGTCTGCTGAGCTGTCTCGCAGGCCCTGGTTCTGGTTTTTTTGAGGGTCCCATTCTGTAGCCCAAGCTGGCCTTGAACTCCCAGTCCTTCTGCTTCAGCCTCCCGAAGGCGGGGCTTATAGCCACAGCGGATTTCCCAGCTTGGGGACATCATTTGTAAGGCATAGGTTGCGTTCCTGCTGCAGCAGCACCGCAGTGGCCCAAGGTCTGACCCAGGTCCTCTGCTCCTTCCCGCAGATGATGCGCTTTGCCTGGCAGAGCTACCGGCGCTACGCGATGGGGAGGAATGAGCTCCGCCCACTCACGAAGGATGGCTACGAGGGCAGCATGTTTGGTGAGTGGCCAGGGCCCCTGCGCTCCGGGGGCTCAGTGGGATTTCACCTTCAGCTCTACTGTCACTTCCGGAGGGCAGCCCTGCTTCTCCAGGCCTGGGAGCATCTCCGGCTGTGTTCCTCCGGGCTCTTCTGGCTCCCGCCTTCCCAGCCTGAGGGGAATCCTGTGCTGCTCTGCAGCCCTGCAGACCTCAAGGTGTATGGCTGTCACTTAATGCTCTGAAGCAGAGGAACTGTGCTCAATGGGACTGTGAGCAGGGATGGTGAGGGGCGAGACTTGGATCCCAGGAGGAGGCCCAGCTGTCTAGGGGACGCTGAGGACTGAGTCAACTTTGTTCCTCCAGGGCATGTGAGTGAGATGGTGGGAGGCAGTGTCATGTCAGACCTGACACTTAGCCCGTGGGCTGGGTCCCCAGCTGCTGCTAGAGTCCAGGGGTGTCCTGCAGAACCGCACATGCCAGGGTTTCGGCAGCTGATTGCTATGTTATCTGTGGCCTTGCTAGTCGCCGGCCTTGTTCTCCCCTGGCCTCAGCATTCTCTGAACCTGGAGCCTTGCGAGCCCCTCTCTGTCCCTTTCCCCTGAGAAAAACTGCTGGGCCTTATCATGGGCCTGGCTCACATTTCAAATAGTGCCTGCTTCCTCTCAGGCAGGCAGCGGCTCCCTTGAGGTGTTGCCTGTGGCCTGGCTGCCTTCTTGCCTGAGACATGAGCAGTGTGTGGGGGCAGAGAGGGGAAGCCCATCCCCTCATTCCTCATCCCTGAGACTCAGGCTGCTGGAGTCTGGAACCGAAGAGCCAAATCTGAGGTGGAAATCTCCAGGAAAACTTTAAGGGCAAATTTGCAAGGCACGTGGTAATGGCCCTTTGCAGGTGGCCACAGTATTTGAGCTGTGGGAAAGGTGACAGAGACCCACCTTCTCCACCTGACCAGTGAGCCCCTGTAATGTATCTGGCCGTCCACCACCCCTGGAGTCGGGTGGATTTGGATAGCTTTGTTGATTTATTTTTCTGATTACCTTCGGAACATAACGGGGAAAAGAACAGTATCAGAAAAGGCATTAAGCAGGCAAAACATTACTTGTTTGCCATGTAGATGTAGCCTCTGTTGACATCTTGCCTCATTTCCTTCCAATGTTTCCTCCTGTGTGTTTTTTTAATCCGTTTATGTGTAATTTTGTGTCCTTTTCCCTTTCTCTTTATCTCTCTCTCTGTATCTTTCTTTCTTTTTAATGTTATATCATAAGTATCATTTACATGTTTTTATAAAGTATGTTTTAATGGTTCCAGTGATTGTGTGGGTTTGGTCCACTAATTCATTTCATCTTACCGCTAATGTTGGGCAAAGGTTGTTTCCAGATTTCGCTATTAAAAATAATGCATGAGTTATCACTTTATGTATAAAGTTTTCTCTAGGAATAGGCTCCTAGAGAGGAGTTCCCCAGTCAGATGGGGTAGAGAGACTTTTCTTTAACGTCAGTATGTCAAGCAGTGGATCTGGTGGGGCACTGCGGCTGCACCTGCCTGGACTGCAGCTCTGCGCCAGCCTCCTACATCTCTCCCCTGGGGAAAGAGGGCTGGTGTGGAGCATGTCAAAGATGTTGGAGATTGTACTGTTGGTATACGTAGGAAAGTGATGGAGAAGCCTTCCCTTTCCTTCTCTCTAAATGGTTTACACATACTCAAGGAAAAAAAAAAAAATACCTCAAGGAATTGGAGCTTGATGGATAAGAGAAGCTGTCAACTTCCAAGATTGCTCAGCATGGGCACAGCTATTGCTCAGAGCATCATGGCAAACACTCGTGGGAAGTGATGAGCTAAAACCCAGCCCCATCATGTAAAGCTCCTTAAACCCTGAGACTTAAATCTCAGCCTTTCATCCCCTTTCCAATCAGCAAGCCAGGGAAAGCATGGGCCACCCATCATGGTGCAAAGAGCCTGGACCTTGAGCCACAAGGCCCGGGTGCCAGCCCTCACTGTGTCTTCAGCCGCGCTGCCCAGTCCAAGTCATGGACCTTTGTGGGCCCGTTCGTTCCTCCTCCGTAGTGGGGCTGCTGTGAGGATGTAAATAAGCGCATGTGAAGGTGCCAGGGAACACTCATTGTGTGCTCATTCTTTATGACTCCTGTTATGATAAACGAAGTTGACAGCCCCCCCCCATGAGTTCATGGTGGGCTCTGGGGTCCCTGGAATTGTCTGTCTCCCACGAGTGGCTCTAGATCGGCCTTCGGAACCCCACTACAGTAAGCAGGCAGCAAGCAAAGAGCATCTTTGGTGGCTTCCTTTGAGAACAAAGGGTACACAGCTACCCAGGAACTGGGCAGGGAGGGCTGATCTGAATGTACTAGTCCACTCATCAAGTTTCAGGAACACAGGAGCCCCCGCAGGGTATAGTGAAATCCCTGTCAACTCTGCCAAGCCGTATATACCCCTTCCCTAGGGTCCCTCTGGGGTCTCTCCAGACATTCTGAGAGAGGAGGACACACAGAGGTGATAATAGACTGTGCTATAGTCATCGAGGTCATCAACTTGACTTCTGTATTGCTGGAGCCAGGCAGACCTGGGTTCAAATTGAGACTTTGAAAAATTATTAAACTTTATTCCAATTTAGACTGCTTCCTGGATGTATAATGCTGGGCAATTTGTCTCCCTCTGGGACTGCCGTTCTGTAGAGTGAAGCTAATATCAGACCTCCAGGCCAGGTGCTACCTGATACAGAGATGCTGTTAATAGGTGGTAGCTATGATTATTAGATCACTGATTTGGGGACATGGAGGCTCCTGAGAACACACCCGAGGGCAAGGGCTCTGGGCTCGGAGCCTGGAAGAGGTTCCAGGTGGAGTGGCCATTCACCGGTGGAAGTGGGAAAGCCAGCCCCACTAAGCAGCATGTCACACCACTTCTTTTCTAGTTGCGGGGGTGCTGGATGGGCTGTGTCTCTGGATCAGTGACCTCGCTGAGGGCCAAGCCCTGCAGACACAGGACACTGCGGGGAAGGTCAGGTGGTAGGCAGTGCCCGCCTGCCCCTCCCACTGAGCCGGATGCACAGGGAGACCCTCAGCAGTCTCCCCACGTGCATTGCTCAATCTGGACGCCCCCCCCCTCGCGGCCGCATCCGGGGGCTCGCGAGGCCAACGCTGAGTTCACGCTGTTGCCCTGCTCTGCCAAGATTCATCGGAGCTGCAGTGAGCACAGTCAGACGCCTGCGCCTGGGGCTCCGGGCAGCCTTTCGCCACACTGACTCCCCCTCGTAGCTGCCTCTGGCCTTTCTCAAATCTGTTCTTACTCTGAGGACAAGATCTCTTCGTGAGGCGTCTCTCGAGCCTGACTGAATGAAATGATTGTGTCCTAATCGTTCCACTGACTATATGGCTTCCTTTTTACCCACATCTGGCTCAGCAGGCCCTGTCAGAAAATACTCCCAAGGCCCCAGTGGTCACCAACAAAGAAAGCACGGGCCGCTCTGGTCTTATGGCCGAGGCCAAGGCAGATAGCTGCCTTTTCCTTCTCTCTCCTCTGAGGGTTGGCGGGATAGGACAGTGAGTGTCTAGCTGGGTGGCAGGGCTTTGTATCCAGATAAACCTGGGTGGTCTCAGGCTGCAGAGTGGGCAGGGCCCCTGCCACCTGGACCTGTGGTGACTGAAAGGGGATGTGCAGTGGTCTGGACCCCAGCCAAGTACAGAGCAGAAACTCGGTGGGGTTGCTTTTGGCATAGGAGTGGGTTTTCAGCTTAAAGAATACATGGGAAAGGTGGGGGCCAGGGCCGGGATGTGCAGTAGCAGCCCACGCAATGCCTTGAGATGAGTGGCCCGGTATGGGGGGGAGCGGCTCTCTCACCTGTGAAAGGGGCAGATAGTAACTCCTGCTGTGAGGGTGTGGGGGTAGTAAGGAACTGGCTGGAAAGCCCGGACTCTGAGCCAGAGGGCTGGGATTTGTGGGCTGCTTTTCTGTGTAGCAGCTGTGTGAGCGTGATCTGCTTCTCTCCCTTCCTCCCTCCCTCCCTCCCTTCCTCTCT
>PVKA01014925.1:0-51284 GCA_004027165.1 Ctenomys sociabilis | reverse complement strand
TCTTCTTCTTCCTCTTCCTCTTCCTCTTCCTCTTCCTCTTCCTCTTCTTCTTCTTCTTCTTCTTCTTCTTCTTCTTCTTCTTCTTCTTCTTCTTCTTCTTCTTCTTCTTCTTCTTCTTCTGTATTTTAGGGAAGGGTCTACAGGGCGCTCAGGATCTCATTACTAGATCAGATTTGTAGTGATCTGTTTGTTTACAGCCTCCCCAAAGCTGGGATTACAAGCATGTGCTACCATGCCCTGTTTCAATTGCTATTTCAGCATGCCCCAGAGGCTGGGACAGCACGGGAGGCCCGGGGATCAATTCCATGGCCCCTGTGCCTGCTTGCACGTGCTTTAATCTGCTGAGGTATTTGGCCATCCCTAGTCCATCTTCTATCTTGTTTGAAGCCATGAACTGCACTGTAAAATGTTTATTAAATCTGAATCCATCATCCTCACTAATCTACCCAAATAGGCTAAGGATAAGCTCCTTTGTTGGCCATCTTCATCTTTGAGTTCTAATTCTTATGCCAGGCACAGGAGTGGACAGGTGATAAACACGACACTACACTCAAGCAATTGTTTTATCACCAGACTTTGAACTTTCTATAAACAAGCTATGAGAGGAGACAAGAAACATCTGTTGTACTTTTTTAAATTCCTAAAAAACTCTTGAACAAATTTTTGTTTTGTGTTGTGCTTTTATAGTCAAATTTGGAGTGCTTTAATATATAGAGGTTTTAATCAGGATGCAAGATTACATCAAAATGACTCAATGGAGACCAGAAGTTCAAAAACATTTGCTTTAGATAAATTCTACTAGTCATTTAAGGAGTTGAGAAAAGTTTGCATTCTGCTTATACTCCTAAATATATTTTCATAAATAGACATTTATTTTGGTAAAATCTAGTCCTGAAACAAAGGAATCAGTTGTCAAAGGTTGAAATTGCTGCAAAGCCAAGAAAGATATAGATCCAGTCTTCACAAGGTTCAATATATTGGAGACTTATAAACAGAGCTGTATTGGGCAGGTAGAACCCTATATCTCAAGGCAGGAGAAAGGGATTAACATACTTATCCAAACAAAGGTAGTTTTTAGTCTATCAAAATGTATCTTACCTTTCTCAAAAACTAATGAATGTCAAATGTCAGTTAAGGAATCTGAGTATGAAAAAAAAAAAAAAAAATACAGCAGTTACAGCCAAGGTGGCTACAAGTTACATTCAGCTACTCGCTAATTGTTATACATTTTGAAAATCTAATCCACTAAATTAACATGTGCTAAGTGACAGCCTTCCACATAATGTTTTTCACCTAAAAGACACATGCATTTCAAATAATATATTTGTGTAAAATAAAACTAGGTCTTCAGAGGTCTCATTTAGGGGGCATCTGCTTCTGGTGAACACATTTTTGATCTCTAATATTTTGCATATCTTGAAAATATTTCATCTGCATGTGTTAGGTATGTTCTGTGTGGGTATTAAAACTATCAGTCTTTGTGCCTTAGTATTCCAAGGTTCATTTTTTCCGTGATAATCCTTGAGAACATGGTTGGCTATTTTAGAAAGGTAGAGACATTGTTTGTCATATTCATCTTATGATCAATTCATAGGGGTTATTTCTTACGGTCATTAAAGACACAGTCCCTTACATCTTTATGAAAAAGTATGAAGAAAAACTGAAGAATCATTTCAGAGAGTTTATCGGCTAATCTTGAAAAAAGTGCTCAGGATATCTCTTTGAAAAGTCCAGATAAAGTCTAAGATTTTTCTTCAAAGCTATTTTAAAATATAGGTGTGTTTTCAAAAATAAGAAAGGTCATAGAACTGCAAGAATAGCTATCAATGCTGTGTCAAACCCAGCTAAACTCTACCTTTCTTTAAAATTATTTTTTTTATATCATGTATCTTCATTTGGGCATCTGGGACTTTTGATGACAGCTAGCATGTTCAATTTTAGGATTTCTGTGATGTCAGTAATTCCCAAATTAAAGACTGAGTGACTAATAAGTTTAGAAACAAAACAGAACATTTTGGAAAGTATTCAAATAAATGTTAAAATATTAGCATAAGTCACTTTGATTCAAAGTAAAAGTATCATTGTGTAATTTATACTTCAGAGCAATTAAAGTATAAGTAAGTTACAACTGCTGTATAGTGAGGGTAATATTTTGGCAAACATCAAATGAAATGACAGCCTATTGTCCTTAGGTTGCAATGACTCACAATGTTTTAAAGTCTCCTTATTCTGGTATAGAAAATGGAAAATTTCTCTTCTCATTCAAATGAATTTAATTTTCCTCATACTAACACCTCCCAAGTGAGTTGGAATAATTATTCATTGTCTGTTGAAGTGAACGAGCAAGGATACATTTTGTATGCATCCCTCATGTGTGCAATCACTCTATCAAAATTATTGACGATTTTATAAATTCCAGAGGGCATTGGTGTGTTACATTAGATTTCATTACTGAGCAATGTTTGTATATTTAATAATGTCTCATGTTATTTTATTAACATATATATCATTTGTTTTATGTATCAGTTAAAATAGCTTTAATACAAATTTAAAAAAATGTTACAAAATAAAAAATAGATCAATTAATTACATCCTTTCCTGAAGAAGTACAATTCCTAAGGTCAAATATCATTTATTCTTTAGAGGTATTATCTTAGAAAGAGTATATTGTGATGTGGCATTCAAATGTCACCAATGTGCATCAATAAAAACAGAAGAATTAGTCATTCAGCCACCAAAAATACGTTGTAGGAGTAGCATTGGGCTGAGGAGATAGCTTGGCAGTCTAAGCGCCTGCCTGGTGGATGTGGGGACCTGGGTTCAATCCCCAGCACCATATTCTGTGCAGGCCCTGGAACCTCCAGTGTGATGCCAGCCACCAATACTGGGCGTGGTGGTGCATGCCTGTAATCCCAGCACTGGGGAGGCTGAGACAGGAGGATCACTAGGAGTCTGAGCAAGGTAGCAAGACCCTGTATTTACCATATAAATAAATAAGCAAGTAAATAAATAAATAAATAAATAAATAAATGTCTTTAAAAATAATAAAAAAATAAAAGTAGCATATATTTAAATAACCAACACTGAAATGACAATGGTATAGTGTGGACATGTACGCTTGTGTGGGCACAGGTGTGTCTGTGTTTCTGTTATAAAATTTTTTATTTTTCTTCCTAGAATTATCTTGCATTTGATATGAGTGCCTTTTTACAGTTTCTTCTGTTGAATATTTTTAAGTTACTCTAATTTCACCTAACAAAACATGCTATTGAAAAAGATAATGGCAAGGGCTGGGAAGATGGCTCTGGATTAAGTGCTTCCTTGTGAAGCATAAGGGCCTGAGTTCAATCCCCAGCTCCACAAAAAAAAAAAAAAAAAAAAAAAAAAAAAAAAAAAAAAAAAAAAAAAAAAAAAAAAAAAAAAAAGAAAGAAAAGAAAAAGATAATGGTAATCCAGTTTTCTTTTTCTGAAAATTAAATTGCTTGAATTCTAAAAGGAAATATTCAAAATTCTAGTATCTTGTATTATACTTAGCATTATTGTTTTTGATAGTTGTAATGGTATGATGTGGTTGTTCTGTGTGTTTCTATAAGAAGTTTCTGGTGTTTACACTCTGGTTTAATTTTCATTGGTCTAGAATTTTAAATTTTATACATGTTTTAGGAATTTTTTATATGTGGACTATTTTCTTACACTTTTTCAATTTTTTACTTTCATAGCTGTTGTTTGAAAAATCTCTTTATTTCATCATAGTATACTTTTCTTTCTTAGGGTATTGAGCATTATGTACATGTAGTGCTTAGTTTCTTCTACTTTAGCATTTACTTATGAAATAATTTGCTTTAATAGCTCAGCATATTAAAGCACCTGCAAGCAAGTGCAGGGGCTGGGGGTTCAATCCCATGGCCTGCTGTGCCAGCCCCACTGCCAGGTCGTGCTGAGAGGGCAATTGAGACTGGGTGTGCTGGTGCATGCCTGTAATTCCAGCTCTTGGGAGACTATAAACAGGTGGCTCACTTCCAGTCTGATCTAGTAGTGAGACCCTGAGCACCCTGTAGACCCTTCCCTAAAATACACACAAAAAAAGGAATAATTTGCCTTTTTTACCCATATTTTCTGAACTATCAGATATATTTCTAATTCTTATATATGTGTACTTTTATTCAGTAAGTTTATTTTTGTGTCTCATTCTTTTTCACATGTAGTTTTGAAATAGAGTCTTAAGTGTTGTCTTTCTGGCATACCCTTCTTTTCAATACTTATTTTCTTTGTAGTAATCTAGTATTAAAATTATTTTATTATGTACAGTATTTGTAATTGTAGTTAATCTTCCTGAATCTGTAGAAAATATAACAATAAATTTTCCAACAGAATTCCCCCCACTTTTGTTATTTTATGATACAGTCGATGCTTGTTTTTAAGATTTCATGGCTCTAAATTTTTATACATTTTGTTGAAACTTTTACACCCCAAATCTCTTTTTGTATCATTTACTCAATACCATCTTCACTACTGATCTTCAGTTTGGGCCTTGAACTGGAAAGGAAAGGGTCTAACTTTAGCTGGCAGGTTAGAGCACTAACCGGAAAGAGCTCTGTGTACCTCATAATCACTGATTCTTAAAAGAATAGGAAGCCACTATAGTTTTCCATTTTATTTAATTTTTTATTAGGCTTCTCTTTCTGAACTTGTAGTGATACCTTATTCTTTATTTAGGAATCTTCACTTCTCATAATCTCCAGGTGACTTTATTTATACTAATTTCTCAACAGATACAGATACCCTGCAAGTTTTCCAGCTTTATGCAATGCCTGTTGCTATGTGACTCTGTATGTGTATACATCATCTACTTATGTATCTGTCTGTCTGTCTGTCTATCATCTATCTATATATTTATTTTGGATCTGGTAGGCATGTCCTATTATCTCTGTCTATTGCATAGTTTCTACTTGTCTTACTTCTAATATCAAAATGTCTTGTCCATGTTTAGGTATTAAATCAGTTGTAAAAATTTTACCAATATTACCTTCCTACCCTCTGCAAAGTTTATTATTTACTTCTATAAGTTTTCACATAATAATTTAACAGCATATAGTTGAAGCCACAGTTCAGTTGCTAATTCATGCACAAATGAAGATTTTTTTTGTGCAGGGTCTCACTACACAACCTCAACTTGCAGTGATCCTCCTGATTTCTGCCTCCCTAGTGTTGGGATTATAGAGGTGCACCACCATTCCCGGACTCCAGGGGCAGGGCTGGTATGCAGTGCCTGGGATCTAACCCTGGCCCTTGTGCTTACCAAAGTAAACACTTATCCTTCTGAGCTATATCACTGGCCCTCATAAATGAAGTTTTAAGCATCTGGTGAAAGCATCAACTTTCTCCTTGATGGTATGTCAATAGAAGACTTGATTCTCACTTTATTCACAGATTGAGATATTGCATAATGACTGCAACTTGTCCTCCAAATCAAACATATTTGGGTGTGAATTGGAACATTGTCTGTAATTATATGAGGACAACATAAGCCAATAAGCAAATTGGAACATATAATCCTTCTATTCACACTCAACTAATTCTTACTAAGAAGGTAAGATGTAGACTGGGGAGATAGCTCAGAGGTCTAAGCACCTGCCTCGCAAGTGTAAGGATCTGGGTTCAATCCCTGGCACTGCATGCCATACTGGCCCGGGGCACCAAGCTGGCCACTGAAACTGGGTGTAGTGGTGCATGCCTGTAATCCCAGCACTGGGAAGGCTGAGACAAGGGGATCACCATAAGTATTAGCTGCATAGGGAGATCCTCTGCCAAATAAGTAAAAGATTTTAGAATGAAAAGAAGTTAAGGTTAAAGGAGATAATTTTCCTCTTCAATACTATAGTCACCACTACAGTCAATAAATTTGTTCAAGTTGCTTATCCTACAGCTAAGAGAAATGTTCAAAATGTCATTGTTATGTTCATAAGCACAGCAAACAAAAAATCTCCAACTGTGGTGGTAAAATAAGCTGGTGTGAGATTAGATCACATGAAATTTCAACATTTATACTTGGTTTCACATTATGTAAGATTAAAGAGCAAGGAGAAGCAATGCAAAGGAAACACATTACCCTGAAACACATTTCATGCACAAAATTTGGACAAGACACTCAGAGAAAGCATAAATGTACATTTAAGTTTGCTCTCCAGAGTGCCAGAAGAGCAGAAAAAGACTTATAGCAACCCTGAAGACAGACAGGGCTTTTGCATCTGAAATTCCCAGATTGACTTCAGTAAAGCACTGAGACAGTTTCCCTGTCCAAAACTCATTTGGTCTGGTGCTAAAGATAAAATGTCCCATCAGAAGACTTGCTTGTCTTCCTGCCAGATGCAGATACAGACTTGAACACAGTGCTTTCTGATTGGCTCTATGTCCAATGCACAAGAACCACAGAGCTGGATTCTGCATTCTATGCATGGGCCTGGGTTTATGTTGCTGTGACATGTTTTTCTTGGTTCTTTGACTGGTTTTTCCCAAACCTTCTTTCCTACTTAATTTTTCCCCAGCTTATCCCATAATTGTTATGTGCTAAAGGATTGGAGGTCTCTTGCAGTGTATGCCTGTGGAAAGGGGCTGCAGCCCTTGCTTACTGGACTATGTGCTCTCTGACTGTCCTGCAAGGTTGAAGTTCACAAACTTAGCTGAAAAGAACCTGTCAAAAGACTGAGAGAAAGGAGTTCCAACTGCCTGTATGTCAGGAACTGTTGTATTGCTTGAAAAAAAAAACAAGAAGTCTTAGAGAATTTGTCTGGAGAAGCATGGCCTTCAGTCTCATCATCTTCTGAAGAGGGCTGCTTTAAGTCTTGAAAAAAAATTTCTCACCTTTAGGTTAAGGAAGCAGAAGACAAATATGAGAAGGAACAGGTCAGAATATTCCTTTTCAGTCTGAAAAGGTAGACTATGATAGTTGCAATAATTAGAAAAATATGTCTTCTATGCTATTAAGTGGAAGGCATTTTCTAAGGAGTTTTAGTGCCATGCTCTTAGTGGTGAAAAATGCATAACATAAAGGGATGTATTGTGCACATCAAGAGCCTCAGAACTGTAGCCATAGATCAATTACTCATAGTAAAGATCTAACTAAAAATAGAAATAACAAGGCAGATGCTCATTTAAAATGTGTTTTATCAAGGATTATTAATGGCTTTACTTCTGCACTGAGAGAATTATTGGAATCTTATTTCTTGAAGAGAAATCTTAGATCTTCCAGAGACTTCACAGGAGTAGCTTTCTTCTTTTGGATGGTACTTTGTCTCTGATAGTTTAGGTGTGTCTGGCTTTTGTCTTAAAAACATGAATACTAAAATTTATTTGGAGCCAGGAAAGAAGTAGAATAGCAAAGACAATCCTGAGCGACAAAGGAAAAGCAAGAGGTATTGCAGTCTTTGACATTAAATTATACTACAAAGCTACTGTGATAAAATCAGCATGGTATTTACAACAAACAAACCAATACAAAAACCCAGGCCTTAGAATCAATAGAATATACAACTATAAACACATTCAGGAACCTTATTTTTGACATAGGGGTTGAATATGTTCACTGGAAGAAACATAGCCTATTTAACAAATGCTGCTGAAAGGGACTGGGAAGATGGCTCAGTGGAATAAGCACTTCCCTGGGAAGCACAAGGGCCGGAGTTCAATCCCCAATTCCACAAAAAGGAAAAAAAATGTTGTTGGAAAAACTGGCTCTCTGCGTGCTAAAAACTAAAACTAGATCCAGTGTTGTCACCATGCACAAAAGTCAAAATGAATTGCACATCTAAACATTAAACAGAAACATTAAATCTACTAGTAGATAAAGTATTTGAAAATCAGGCAGAGAGTTCATGAATAAAAACAAACTGCATAGGAAACATTTCAAAGAATTAATAACTGAGATCTCATGTTATTGAGAAGTTTGTATACATCAAAAGTAATCAGCAACAGTGAAAAGACAACACATAAATGGGGAAAAAAAATCTTAAACAACAAGCATTCAGACAAAGGACTTCTATCTAGAATTTATAAAGAAGTAGAAAGAATAGTTACCAAAAAGACAGCTAATAAAAAAAGCTGGATAGGTTCTGGAGTAAGAAGAAGCATTCTCCACTGCTGATGGGAATGTACACTGGTACAACAACTATGGAAATCAGTATGGAGACTTCTCTAAAAACTGGGACTGGAAGTGCACCCAGCTATTCACCCTCTGAGTATTTTTCCAAAAGGACTGAAAATGCTATGCCACAGTTATACATGTGTGCCCACATTTATAGCAGCACAATTTCTTAGCTAAATCTCAGAAACAAACAAAGTGTCCATCAATTGAGGACTGGATAAAAAAAGGTAAATTTTATGCAGTGGAGTATTACTCAGCTATAAAGAAAGACAAACTTGAGGACTTTATAGCTAAACGGTTATAACTAGAAACTATACTCATAAATAAAATAAATCAAACCCACATGTGTAAATGTCATGTTTTCTCCTTAGTGTAAAAACCTGAAAGAATAAATAAGATGTAGTACAATGGAAAGAAATTGAATATAAGAAATAAACAATCAGAATGAGGGAAAGGAATAAAACTAGAAAAAAAAACAGAAAGAGGGAAGAGTCATATAAAGTACACATACATAATAGCTGACATGATTGCAGTAATAATTTCCATCAGTTTTTTAAAAGAAGCAGTTAGTTTCAAATTTTCACTTTGACTAAGTCTATATGCTAATATCTGTAATCCGAACATGAAAGAGAGCAAGGTGCAATACAAAAACCACTATTGAATACCTCTCATCTTGCTTTTCTAAATGTGTACCATTTCTAACGTCTTATCAATTACTGTATAGTCTCTTTGAAATAAATTAAAAAAATAAAGAGTAAAAAGGAGAAGAAAAATGTAAGGTTTATTGAAAACAGGCATTAACGTTTATTTTACCAGATTTGCATACCTATTATCTGTTAATCTGAGCAATAGATTTGACAATAGAAATGCACAATATAGCAGCCATTGTTTATTTTTTGTTCTTAATTTGAAATTTTGTACCATATGTATTGTTGTGTGTTGCTCTGTGTCTGTATTTGTTTTTGCTATTTTTCAGCCACCCACCTATTCCTGCCACCTTGATGACAGTGAGCATGGTGAAAATCACTTAAATGGTACCCTTCCATTTTGATTTTAATTGCTTTGGAAGGGTTTCTTATTCCTAAATTTTAAGGAGCATTTGGTCTTCAGGCTTGACATTAAGTGATCCCCTTGGGCCAGTAGCTGGTAGATTTTTGTCTTCATAGAACAATTGGATTTCTTGTTCTGTTTGTCCCAGTTAACAAGATAGTGTGTGAATCTTATGGCTTCAGAGTCCACTACTATACTAGTACAGTGGCTACTACAGCACCTCAAATGAAATCACATTTAGCCTAGTTAGGGGTGTTTTGAATCCTTATGAGGGCTATTGACAATAACTGGAATCAAGATGTAGAATTCTCTTGGTGAAGTTTTTCTTTATCTTTTAAACAATTTTTATCTATTTATTTTTGGATTTTAGGGAAGGGTATACAGGGTGTTCAGGGGTTCACTACTAGATTGGACTCAGTCATCCACCTGTGTACAGCCTCCCAAGAGCTGCGATTACAAGAGTGTGCCACCACCACACCCAGTCTCAGCTGTGGTCTCTGCATGGCCTGGGGACAAGGGCCAGCATGGCAGGCCCTGGGGATTGAAATCCTGGCCCCTGCACCTGCTTGCAGATACTTTAATCCTCTGAGCTATTTGGCCTGGCCTTTTTTTTTTTTTTTTTTTTGTATAGAGTTTTCTTCAGTTTGACTGGTTCCTTTAGGTTTTCCAGGGGACTGATGTCTCCATGCAGAATAGTGATGACACTATGTCACTAGAGCTTTTGCTGGAATTGAAAAATTCCCACTAATTGTACTGGTAAATATCTTACTGGTACCAGAGTAGGACAGTGGGACAATTGAAAACTCAGAGTTGAATATCTGACCTCTGAATTGACTGTCAAAACAGAATTCAAGAAGCTCTAAATAGGCCTCCCTGAAACCCCAATTATGACTACAGATCTGGAGAAAGCTTCTTCAATAAAATAAATTAAAACATAATAAGCTACTTCTGTCTATAAGGAATTGAATTTATTCAGTCATGGTGTTCAGAGTCACCTGGGGTTCCTCACAGGATATGGAGATGTCTTTAGACAAAGGCAATGAAGTTTGTCCTAGACCTTTTCCATCTTTTCATCAGAGTGGGAGGTGAAGGTTTTGGCTGGCTTAGGCTCTCTCTGGAGCAGCCAGTGTGTCTTCCATTGTCATGAGTCAGCATGTCAGTCACCTGACAGAGTGCAAGCCTGGTGCTGGCCCCACAGGGTCATGTGATTCCCATTTGAAACAGGGACTCTTTTCTGGTTGGCCTGGGTTTTCCTTTGAGTGTGCTTACAACACTGCCAATTTAGACAGTTACAATTTTAGCTTGCTTTTCTTTTCAGTTTTTCTCTTTTTTACTTTTTTCTAGATCCCAATTGGTGAACACAAAAAAAATCTGCATCCAGCTTTTAGGTCACAGGAATCTGGCAACCGACCAATATGAAGTTTTTGCACTTTGCATATTTGGAGTTGATTGACAAACGAAATTCTGAGCGCAAGCCAAATGGCTCGGCGGATTAAAGCACCTGCATTCAGGTACAGGGAGCATGGTTCAATACACTGTGTGCCATGCTGCACCCCCCAACCCTCCCTCCATGGGGGCATGCTGAGATGGCAATTGGGACTGTGCGCAGTGGCCTGTGCCTGTGATCCCAGCTCTTGGGAGGCTGTAAACAAGAGGATCACTATGAGTCTGATCTAGTAGAGAGACTCTGAATACACTGTAGACCCTTCCATAAAAAATACAAAAAGAAAACACAAAAAGAAGTTTGGAGTTGAGTGGTCTCCTTTATTCTGACCTCTCTTAGGGGCAGGTTGAGGTGTGAATAGGAAAGAGGGAAAACTCTTACTCTGTGTGTGTCTTGCAGGGCTTAAAGTTCTTGGAAAAGCATGAGGAGGGGCTATGAAGTATAGATGTCCATGGCCAGCCCACCACTGAGTTACTGGGTCACTTGGAAAGGGTATCACCCATGTTCTAGTCTCAACATTATAAGGAGGAAGTTGAAGAGGGATCCCAGTGTGGTTATTTTCATTAAAGAGGCAGAGGGAGCCTAATATTCTTCTGAGACAGGTGGGAGGCTCAGGAGAGGATCATCAATAACAATCTATTTTTTTGGCCTCTTTCAGTACCATATTTTATGGGATGTGCATAGCTTATAAGAAAGGGCCATGAAAGACTGAAGAGAAAAGTTTCCAGGACACTTCCTTTGCTTTTTCAGAAAAGACCTAATTCAAAAATAGAGCCATCATTTGAACTGCTTTCTTTTAACCCATCTCTTACCATTTTCCAGTTCATACTGTGGCCTAATGGTGAAGATGGTGGGAAGAACAGGGTGCCTCCTGCGGTGCTTCATGGGGTCTAACAGAGGAGAGCCTGACTGGGTCTGAAGTCCTTTTAGTGCAGTCCCTCAAGAAGGATTCACACACTGGGGTGTCCTCCCAGAAACTCCTTCACCACCAGATATCTTTAGCAAAATAAGTGCTCCAATTCCACCTTTCGCCTGTAGCCCACTGTAACTCTTTAAAACTCAAGGTCCAGCCCCCTGCTGACTCCTTCTAACTACTGTAATTAGAAAACAGTCCCCTTCCTACTTATTCTGATAATAAAATACTTTAGTGATTATTTTGAAAGGCAACAGAGACAGCAGTTTAGACTGAAATATTTAAGAAAAAAGCTTTGGCAAGTTCCAAATACAAAGATTTGGTCTATTATCTACCAAGAAAAACACTCTCCAGCTCTGCCCCTGCATACTTAAAACCAATAGAGCTGACCTGCCCTGTCTGTTCTTTTTGTACCTTCAAGCTGTCAGACACAAGTTCCCAGATTACCTGAACTTTTAGTGAAGAAAGAAGGAAGATATCTACCTCGACTTAGAAGAGAAGAAAGGAGGTTCATATGTTCTCTGAAAGTGTAGACCATACCTTTTATCCATAAGGGTGACACTTCCTAGTGTTCACAACAAAATTTAGAATATGCAGCAGATAAGTGAATTGGGAATGATGATTTCCTGGGATTTAAAAAGTGGCTCCCTGAAGCAAGTGACTTGCTAAACACAATGAGGTAGAAAGGGCCACCTAGAGGAATGGCCCAAAGAATACTTTGATCATGGCAAGTACAAAACAGGCCAGACTGACCATTCAAGTAGGAGACTAGGTTACAAAGAGCTACTTCTCCAAAAAGACTAGGAAAGCTGGATAAAATATTGGGAAGAACAAAAGTGAGATGACAAAAAAGACATACATACTAAACTTCAAGTAACAGCTGTCCTACTTGCTCTAAAAAAAAGCAAAACAAACAAAATAAAACAGAAAAGAGGACAGGAAAAAAAAATCCCTGAAAGTGGATTTTATTCCCTGTGTGAGTTTGTCAAGAAATGTTTCAGGATGTTGAGTCCCAGGGAATTATTTCTAGGATCATGTTGTTCTGAAGAAAGAATTAGACAAGACACACAATAATGTAGTAAGGATGTACATTTATTCAAGGTAGAATACAAATACATTCTACAATGGGAGTGCTTTACAGTGAGATTAATGAACAGGGGCCAGGGAGATGGATCAATAGAATAAGTGCTTCCCTGGCAAGCACAAGGGTCTGAGTTAAATCCCTGGTTCTGAACAAAAAAAGAAAGCGCACACACACGAGAGAGTAGTGATACAAAGTGACTACTAGGAAAAAGGAGAGAAAACTTTTGTAGTCTTTATTCCTGGATTAGTTTTTCTCAAGAAAATGAAGCACTTGGACAGATGTCCTCTCAAAAACTCACTTGGCATCAGATTTAAATTACCCTATTGAAAGATTCTCTTGGATTCACATAAGACATAAATGAAGAACTGAAAATAGAATTTTTCTCAGTGGTTTCACTGGCATTCCTGTATTCTGAACATATTTCCTTGGTATTCATGACTTTGACATACTTCAACTAGTTTGCCCCAGCACTAATCTCTTAGCTCAATATGATCCACACTCAGATGCACTTACAGCTTGGAATGACAAAACTGGTGAAGCCTGATAAAATATCCTTAAAGAACTAAGTGTGATGTACCATGTTCTTTATTGAAAGTCAAATATGTAGTGTGGATACATGTGTTTCACGTTTATTTACAAAAATGAAAAGCCCCATTCCATGCTATGCTGTTAGTATCTACCAAGTGAAAGAAATCTTTCTGTTCTTCTAACTTGTTTACCTCTCATTTTCTCAGGATAAAATATTTACTGGTTTCCATTTAGTTAAAATTTATTTGATACTTGGTAACAATGCTTTTCCTTATAAAAAGACAATAAAAATAGTTTAGATTTGAAATTTGAGAGCAGTTTGCACTTGCCTAAAGATTTTAATCATAAAAACCTCAACTTATATCAAGTGTTGGATTCCCATCTCACCTTAGGTAGAAAATACTTCAAAGAGTTTATAGTAAGAGAAATAGACTAGCACAAGGGATTAGGAAACAAAATCCAACAATATGCTATATACAAGAAACACACTTAACTCAAAAGGACATTCATAGGCTCAAAGTCAAAGGATGGAAAACTATACTACATGCCCCAGCACCTCAGAAAAAAGCAGGAGTAGCAATTCTGTTCTCAGACAGTCTCAACTTCAAACCAAGAATGATCAAAGGACACAAAAAAGGTCAGGGGAAAAATTCAAGAGCAAGAAGTAACACCCATAAGTATTTATGCACCAAACACAGGAGCACCCAACTATGTAAGACAAATCTTAAGGGACATGAAAAACTTAATGTCTAACAACACAATTTTAACAGGAGACCTTAACACCCCCTTCTCTCAAAAAGATAGATCAACCAGACCAAAGATTAGCAAGGAAATAGCAGAAATGAACCAGAGCTGGGAACAAATGGACCTGGTGGACATATACAGAGTGTTCCACCCAACCACAGCTGAATACACTTTTTTTTCAGCTGCACACGGGTCATTTTCCAAAATAGACCACATACTAGTCCAGAGGTCATGCCTAAGTATATGCAAGAAAATAGAAATTATCCCATGCATACTATCTGACCATAGTGCAATGAAACTGGAAATAAATGACAAAAGAAACCAGAAAAATCCACTAAATCCATGGAAACTAAACAATGCCCTACTCATCAATCAATGGATTGCAGAAGAAATTCAACAAGAAATTCAACAATATCTAAAATTCAATGAAAATTCAACTACAACTTACTGGAATTTATTGGATGCAATGAAAGCAGTTCTTAGAGGGAAAATCATAGCTATGAACTCACACATTAGGAAAACAGAACAGGAACAAATTAGCACCCTATTGTTGCATCCCCGACAACTAGAAAGAGAACAGCAAACACAACCCAGAGCGAAAAGACGGGAAGAAATCATAAATATTAGAGCAGAAATTAACTCAATTGAGATGAAAAAAACAGTTCAAAGAATCCACAAATCAAAAAGTTGGTTCTTTGAAAACCTAAATACAGTTGATAACCCTCTCACCATCCTCATCAAAAAGAGGCAAAAGAAAATTGAAGTACAAGCAATAAGGAATGAAAGGGTGAAATCCCATAGACCCAGTGGAAATTCAGAAGATTATCAATATTTACTTCGAGAATCGTTACGCTCACAGAATAGACTACACAGAAGAAATGGACAGATTCCTCGAAAGGTAAAAATTACCAAAACTGAATCAAGAAGATATAACAACTGTCAATAAGCCAATAACAGCCAATGAAATACGAAACGTAATAAAAAGCCTACCAACAAAGAAAAGTCCAGGTCCTGATGGATTCACAGCTGAATTCTACAAGAAATTTATAGAAGATATAATTCCCACACTCCACAAACTCTTCAATGAAGTTGAAAAGGAAAAAGTCCTCCCAAAATCATTTCTGGAGGCAAGTATAATACTGATTCCAAAACCAGGGAAAGACACAACCAAAAAGGAGAACTACAGGCTAATCTCCCTCATGAACATAGATGCAAAAATACTCAACAAAATCCTGGCAAGTAAAATACAACAAATCATCAAGAAGATCATACACCATGAACAGGTAGGATTCATCCCAGGGATGCAAGGATGGTTCAAATCTATTAATGTAATGCACTGTATTAATCGTCTGAAATCTAAAAACCACATGATCATCTCAATTGATACAGAGAAAGCCTTTGACAACGTCCAACACTCATTCATGTTCAAGGTCCTACAGAAAATTGGAACAGACGGACTCTATCTTAACTTGATAAAAACCATCTGTGACATCCAAAAGCTCATATAATCCTAAATGGGGAAAAACTGAAATCTTTTACTCTTAAATCAGGTACAAGACAAGGATGTCCTCTATCACCCCTCCTACTCAATATAGTCTTGGAATCCTTAGCAAGAGCCATTAGAAAAGAGGGAGAAATAAAGGGAATAAGAATAAAGAAGAAGTTAAATTATCACTATTTGCAGACGACATGATACTTTATTGAAAGACCCCAAAAATTCCACCAAGTAGCTACTAGAACTAACAGAGAAATTCAGTGGCATAGCAGGATACAAAATCAATACTCAAAAGTCAATAGCATTACTCTACACAAATATTAAGCACACTGAAAAGGAAACAATAGAAACAATACCTTTTACAATAGCACCGCAGAAAATGAAATACCTTGGGATTCATTTAACCAAGGAAGTCAAAGATCTTTTCATGGAAAATTACAACACCCTACGAAAAGAGATTATAGAGGATTTCAGAAAATGGAAAGATATTGCATGCTCCTGGATAGGAAGAACCAACATCGTGAAGATGGCCATACTCCCAAAATTGCTGTACAGATTTAATGCAATCCCTATCAAACTGCCACCAACATACCTCCCAGACCTAGAGAAATCATTCCTAAAATTTATTTGGAACTACAAACGACCTAGAATAGCAAAGGCAATCTTGGCCAATAAAGACAAGACATGAGGCATCACAATTCCTGATTTGAAATTATACTACAAAGCCACTGTCATAAAATCAACATGGTATTGGCAACAAAATAGACCTGAGGATCAGTGGAATAGATTAGAAGAAAGCTGCAGAGGCATCTACAATCACACTCAGCCATCTTGTCTTTGACAAAGGGGCTACACAAGCTCACTGGAAGAAAGATAGCCTCTTTAACAAATGGTGCTGGAAAACATGGCTTTCTACATGCACAAAACTAAAACTTGACCCAGCTCTATCACCATGCACTAAGTTAAAGTCAAAATGGATTAAAGATCTAAACATTAAAACAGAAACACTCAATCTCCTGGAAGAGAAAGTAGGAGGAACTCTTGAAGACATAGGGGTAGGTAAAGAGTTCATGAACAAACATATATTCGCACAGGAAGCACTTGAAAGAATCAACAAATGGGATCAACTCTTAAGGAGCTTCTGCGTGTCAAAAGAAATTGTCAACAGAGTGAAAAGACAACCCACAAACTTTGAAAAAATCCTAACTAATAAGCAATCAGACAGAGGTCTACTGTCTAGAATATATAAAGAACTAAGATATAACATGTCTCTCAAATTTAAAGACTCAATTCAGAAATGGGCATCTGAGATGAATACACACTTCTCAGAGGACGAAATTAAAGAAGCAAATAAATATATGAAAAAAATCCTCCACATTGCTACTCATCCATGAAATGCAAAAAAAACAACACTGAGATATCATCTCACTCCAGAAAGAATGGCTATCATAAGGAAATCAACCAACAACAAATGTTGGAGAGGTTGTGGAGAAAAGGGATCACTTCTCTACTGCTGGTGGTAATGTAGACTGGTACAACCATTGTGGAGGTCAGTGTGGAGACTCCTCAAGAGTAGGACTAGAAATCCCATTCAAGCCGGCTATCCCCCTACTGAGAATTTTCCTAAAGGAACTGAAAACATTGTATCATAGTGATATATGTGTACCTATGTTTATAGCAGCACAATGTGCGATGGCAAGATTTTGGAAACAACTAAGGTGTCCATCACATGAGGAATGGTTGAAAAAGATGTGGTATTTCTATATAATGGAGTATTACTCAGCTGTAAGAATAATAAGTGTGAAGCATTTATACTGAAGTGGATGCCACTTGAACATATACTTGTAAGTGAAATAAACCAGACACACATGTGTAAATATCATATAGTCTCTCTAGTATAAGAAGCAAAAAGCAGAAATAGAAATGGAAACGTACAACAACAACCAAAATCAGTTGAGTCCGATGCTGAAGGATACTAATCCGCTTTTCTTCTGGATACTTAACAACATACGTTCACAGATCAAATTTGGATAAATAGAAGAGCCACAAGGCCAGCCAACAGTTTGGCCCTAGCCTTTCATGGTCAGCGAAGACTCAGGACATAGGAGTACCTGTATTGCAACATCATGAAACTCAGTTGAGCTGCAAATTTTGCGAACATGGAGATTATGGAGCCACAGGGGAAAGAGATCGAAGTTCTATAGTATGCCTGGGGAGAGTCACATGGAGAGAAAACTTTTCTCAAGCTCTCACAGAGAGCAAACTGGTCAAGCATTGGCCATGACTCATCCACATGGATGACACAGACAAAGGATCTACAGAATAAGGTACAGAATTACAAGATAAACCCTGAGGGATCTTAACTGACCTCATAAGAAACATAAAGTACATGTGTTGCTACATAAGTCTTGCTCTATCTAGGTCTTAACCTCCAGCAGAAAAGTATAAAAGTGAAGTATACATCGTGGGAACATAATATTAAATTGAGCTGTAAATGGCTATGGTCGATAACTTCTTCGAATAACTCATCATTGTTGTGGAATGCTGGATTGTGTAGGAATGTGTTGTAGAGTTCAAGCACCTAAGTTAGTTGAATGACAATGGAGTGTCCATCTTTGACAGGCGTAGACAAAGAAGGGGTATAGAAAGGAAGAATCATGATGTGTGTGTATGGACAGTACATTTGGGATAGATAACGCTGTGCTTCTACTTAATTCTATGAGAGGCAAGATTTGCACTAATGGTGGTTTGACAGGATATCATGTTGGCTTCTAGTACTATGGACAACCACTAGGAAAATATCAAGGTAGAAAGTATTAATTATTGAATCTTTGATGTATTTCAGGTATGCAAAATAAGATACACAAACAGGTACACTCTCTTCATTTACTGATAAGAGACATACTGTGTAATAATGTCTGTAAGTATAATATCATGTATGCATCTTCTATGATACCAAAACATTATGAAAACAGTTTTCAATGTATTAGTTTATCAAATCCATCTTGTCAATGTATCTTAACACTATCTCATTGATATTCGTACTTCAATAAAACAAAAACAAAAAAAGTTTATAGTAATAGGTCATTGAGTGTATAGGAAATCAAAGTGTTATCCCTCCATATTTAGATTTCTTTTAAATTAAAATTTAGGCAAATATTAGAATAGTAAGAATTCATCCTCATTTTTAAATTTTAATCTTAAATTTCTTTAGATAATGCTCATATTTTTTCTTTACTTTGAATTTTAGACTTCTTATGTTTTGCAGAGAGGTATATTTTATAGACAATACAATGGTTATACTATTTTTCTTATGAACAACAAGGCTGAAAGTGGCTTACTGACATATTTATGTCAAAGTTACCAAAAACACTAATTAAGATGTATATTTATTGGGATATAATTACTTTAAAGTATCCTTCCTTTTCCTTTTCTCTCGCTTTCAGGCAATTGCCCCTCCATCACTCTGACGTGTTTCCTCAAGGAGCTCTGATGCATAGCTCAACATGATGCCACCTCTGTGCTGGTTGAAGAAGCTTTCACATTGCACAACCACAAAGCAGTATTTCATCCTTTATTTTTTCCTTAATTATTTAGCCAAGCACTCACAAATGAACTCTTCAATCTTAATCAGAAAGTTTTGGATTTCAGCCACATTAACCAAAGTAAAGCCCTCTGGCCATGAAGATTGTGATGGCCGGTAATTCCTTGCATTCATGAGTGGGAAATGAATAGTTTATCTGAAGGCAGAATTTAGAATTATATCTGCAACACTTACAAATGCCTTATCTCCTGATAGCCTCCTACTCATCATGTATCCTCTTAATTGTCTCAAAAAAAAAAAAAAAAAAAAAAAAACTGAGATGTACATACTCAACTGTTGCCAGGTGGTTCAACTATGCTAAATTGTCTTCTTTTTTTTTTTTTTAGAGTTTATTTTATCTTTATAAAACATAGTAGTTGAATGATGTTTATAACTGAAGAGAACTTTGCTTAGTTCCAAAAATGTTTACAAGAAACAGAAAGAACTAAAATTCAGTATAGATGTTCACGGTACAGAAAATTTAGATTGGCTCATTCAAGTACAATGGGATTTTTGATGAAATAAACCAATTTTCATATTTTCTACAAATAGCATCTTATTATGAAAAGCCAGAATCAATAATACCAGAAGTTTTTCTTATACTGTACTCATGTCCACATATGTCTTCTATCATGCCTGTTGCCACAAACATATATGCACAGTCGCATACACATACATATGTTACTTATGTAATTTTGTTTGAAAAATTACCGCAGAATTTAAAGCTCCTCCTTCTATACTCATTACCTCCACAGATTCCATGTGTCAAGACCTGGAGGTGTGTGGCATTTTGCCCCTGCTTCAGGGTGCCGTACAGACCGCAGTAAGTGGGAAGTATGGAGCTCACTGATTAATGGATTTTTTCTAAACCAATGGCAGAGGACATAGCTTAGCTGTCCAGTGCCTCCCCAGCAAGTACAAGTCTCTGAGTTCAATCTCTGGTACCCAAAGAAAAGTAAAAAAATTAAAAAAGGATTCATTTCTAAGCTCAGCATTCATTTACTGAAAACTGAAGTATTACATTCTACCTCAGTTTTTGTGGAAGTCTGACCCAAGTTCCTGGTTCTGAGGAAAATGGGAGCTCGTATACCTGAATAGAAGGTGGAAGAGTCCATTAGCCCTCTTTGTAGCCAAATTACAAAAGGGCCTCTCAGCAAGCCAGTTATATTCTGGTCATGACAGAAAGTCTGCTAAGTCCTATGGAAGCCAAAGACCCGAAAGAGTTACAGAAGAGCATAAACGTCAGGAAATGAAGATCATTGGTATATACTTTCTCATTTTGTTTACCTCCCTGAATACAGAGAAGGACTTGTTAGGAGCTAGAAAAATCAGTTCTACAATTGCTGGTGCAGATGCTTTAAATAGTTAAATTACAGAAATTCTGAGATGGAGTTTCCAAAACTCCACCTCTAAATGTTCATTTAGAAGATTGGTTGTACTGTGGATAAAAGGCTGGGATGGGGGATACAATTAATTTTATTTATTGATTTTTAAGTGTTTGTTATAGGATCTCACTAGACAGTTTGGACTCATAAATGATCCTCAAGTTTTCAGCCTCCACAAGCTGGGATTACAGCCATGCTCCACCATGCCTGGCCTCAGTGGCCAACTCAGCGTGTCCCAGGGGCAACACTGGCATGGCATGTAGTGTTGAAGATTGAACCCTGGTCCCTGAGCTTGCCTAAGAAGGTGCTTAGTCTGCTGAGCTCTGTTGATGGTTCCTATAAATAATTTTATTATATATAGTTTTTCCATAGGTCTTAACACTTTTGATGTGGCAAACTAAACAGTATTAATATCCAGTTACTGGTCTCTTTGTTCTCATGTTTTCAATAAAGGGTACAACTTAAACAGAAACATTCAAAAGTCAATTTAAATGAAATGTAATTAGAACAGCTGTTTCACTTCCCTTTGCATTTGTGTTTCTCATATCATCTCTTGTCCACAACGCATTAATTTGAAATTTGATAATCTGACATGGTATTCAATTTTGCTTCCTCAGATACAGCACTTATATATACTTGCTCTTATTCATATTAAGAAGACAAAATTGAATGAGGCAATAAATACAAATGTTAGGTAAGAGCCGATGCTCTCATCTGCAGAGGATGGATGGAGACAGATATCCAGGATTCACAAAAGGCAAGTGCCAATGCAGGGGTAAGTTGAAACATCTATTTTAGTTGCACTAAGTAGCAAAGGGTTAGATAATATTTGTATAAGAAACCCTTGGCACAATTTTGAGGTCTTTCCATTGGATAGAGAAAGAACTTCCCAGATTTGTTTAATGCTACAATGCACTACTCAGACTACTTTGAAAAATTCTGTTGAAAAAAGAAACTAGCTGTGCTCAGACCTAACATTATTTTTTAAGCTTTAGTAAGGTCATAGGCTTATGAAATGTAGTCTACATTATAGTTACATAAGCCTCATTTTTTACAACAATTTTGTTGGTAAATGTTGCCTAATACTGAAGATTACATCCATGAGCATAAAGTCTGATGTGATGTAAAGCAACTGCCTAATAATACATGTTATTCTTCTCTTCCTCTGAGGATGAGAATGAAATGGCATTTGGAAGTATATTATATGTTCACTCAAAAGATCAAAGGCATAATGAAAAATGAGGGAGAAGGCTTGTTCATCTTGTTCTTGATCATGAAGGCCGACACATTATGGACTCATTAAGGTTCAGAAAGTCCCAAAAGGTGATACTTATTCTTGTTTTTATGTCTGCCTCTTAAAAAATGGAGTATGAAACTGAAATCTTCCTTATAGTTTACTTCAGATCTAAATTTGTTCTATTAGAGCAATCTTAAATGCAAAATATCCAATATATCAGATTAACCTACTGATATCTATACTTAGAAAATGCACTGTTCAGACTAACAAGATAAAAAGTAATATTGTATCTCTCCTTTATTGCTTTCAATGAACATTTCTGCGCCTGAGTGTATGTAATTAAATGATATTTCAACAGTTATTCATAGTAAAACGTGCAGAGGTCCATTTAAAATTATAGCCAAATTCTTATCTTTAAAATTAACCCAGTGAGGTGCCTATCTGTTCATCTTTTGGAAAAAGTAAAGGTAATTGACACTGGATAGAAGAATCTGATTACACTGAATGTCGTGAAACTGCCCTTAGATTTTTGCTCTTTCCACACCAACACTAGGTGTGCAGTAAACTGTAGACCACTGTATTAGTGCTTTAATTCAATTAGACCAAGTATTTGCTGTGAATACCATGTTGCCCTCACACTGTGCTCAGCATTAAGAGAGTGCAAAAGTGATGGAGCCTCATGACCTGACTCCTTCAATGCATGGGCTTCAGAGAATATAAATGCTAGAGTATAAAACCAGCATGAGATAATTGCCATACAAGTTTATGTAAAGGGAGAGCCCAGGAGATAGCTCAGTGACATAAGTGCCTGCCTAGCATGGGCAAGGTCCTGAGTTTTATCCCCAGTACAATATATATAAAGAATGATAGATTGAATAAATGTAAAACTTCTACTATCAAAATAGGCAAGTCCATCATGGAGATGGAAAAGCTGAAATTTGGACCTTCAAGCGCAATTTCAGTTCCTGAGGAAGAGAGAAAAGGCAGTTGGTCAGAACAAAAGGTATTAAGCAAAGTAAAGGTGGATCTGAGGTTTGTGTGGTTTGCTGAGGAACTAGCACGCAACCCACAGACAACAGTCATGAAAAATAAGATCAAGAGAGGATACGGAAAGGCAAGAGAAGTAGTGCCAAGGTCTTTGTCCAAGTGACAGAAATCCAGAATAAGGAATTGAGACAGGTTGGCAAAGCTGAGGGAGATTTTATAGTTTTACCAGTAAAGGAAGGACCATTATACTAACTGTTCCTTGATAGTGCACAATTAGTTCACCTCAAGGATATATACATGAATTCTAGTACCCTCCCATATTCTACCACAGTTTCCATGTTTATGTGACAAATTTTTCCAGAAAAGATGTACAAAACTTGAAAAATTATGCTTATAGAACCTCCTCCCCTCTATCTTTTCTGTCTTCTGTCCTCTATCTTCTGTCTTTCATTTTTGTCTCTCTCCCTCCCTCTCTCTCTCTCTCTCTCTCTCTCTCTCTCTCTCTCTCTCTCTCTCTCTCTGTCTCCCTTCCACTATTCTCACTCCAATCACTCATTCTTGGGTTACTATCTGTAAAGAAAGACATATGAAAGGAAATACAGCAAACCTCCCCTCTGTAGCAATACTACTACACTTAGAAGAAGATCTTCCCATCGCACTTACATCTCCACCTCCAAAACCTCAACTTGACTTATGGTTGGCTGCACCTACATGAGAAGAGACCTTAAACCATAACTGGGTCTTCAAATGCTTTCCAGATTCCCATTCCTCAGTAACTACGTGAATAATAAATTTTTGTTTTTAGAGTGCCAAGTTTGGGGTTCCTTGTTATTTAGCAATAACTTACTAGTACAAGGATGGATGGATTCTGTGACATAAATTTAATTATATAGTATCAGAGTTATAGTTTTATTAGGGGAAAATCTATAAGAAATGAAAATTTAAGTCATATAACTATATCACACCTCATGCACTTTTTATGCATTTCCCTTATTTAATATCTAATCATCTTTTAAGAACGATATAATTTTTATTTCACAGAAAATAAATTACTAAGCAACTTGTGCAAGATCCCATAGTTATCAAATGAAGAGAAAAATTCAAAATTTATTCTCTTTATTCAGACAAATTTCACATAAGAGCACATTTCATATATTATTGTAATGCTCTAGAAATACTTTTCCTGACCTATAAGAAAATTCAGAAGTGTTTTTAATTAATCCTAAATATTTTTATTTTATACATTTACAATAAATGAAGATAACTGATTTCCAAGAAATGACATAGCTTGACATGTTTTACCAGTCTAAATATGGTTAAGTAATGATAGTATAATCTTTGAAAACACTTTTTGTTTGCTTGTCAAGATATGATTAAAGATTTCCCAGTACATATCTTTCCAAACTAACCTGTCTATGTGATTTTTGGAAAGTACTTGCTTTTGACCTCTTCTCAGGTTTCAAGCAAGGCAAACAGAAAAATATTCCAGGGCAGAGCTTGAATTACTGTACCTGAATTCACAAACTCATTTCAACAGCATCCAAACAAGGCTTAGCCAAGAGCTTCAGGTGAAAGTACAACAAACTCTGAAGTAAATAAAAAAGGCAGAAGGAAGAAGAGAAAGAGAACACAACAGAGGAAAAACAGCAGCAATGTTCACAAAACTCATTTATAAATTAAATATGAAAATACTAAAGATAAACCTCAGTACTTATTGTAAAACCTCAAGTAACATATTTTAAAGGCTGTATTTTGAGAAGCAATGTAGTCTGGTGGTCAACAGCCCAGATCCTAGTAGTAACCTGCAAAGGTTGGTATATAGCTCTGCACTTTCTAGATGATAAGGTCTGGAGCATCTTTTCTGTGCATGACTCACTGGGAAAGGAGAATGATTTTATAACACAATTCTATAACCCATAGGATTATGCACAAAATTAAAAGTGAAAACACAGTTGTAGGAGAGACTGGTTTAGATGAACTGATACATGTGTTATTTGCTATTACTAGTATTGATTTATTTAACTTCTATATTGCCAGTTTCTGTCAAAATCATGCATAGAGTGGAAGAAGAAAGAGAGGGGGAAAATTTTTCAGGGGAGTTCTTCTGGATTTGCCTCCAATAATATGATTATAGGCAATGTTTATACAATTGCAATTTGTATGAAAATTAATTGCTTCCAAAGTTGAAAATAATGTGCTCCTAATTAGATGTCATAAAGGACTATAAAGAATAATTAATCATAATTCTGAGAAATAAGATATGAGTCACGTTTCATGTTTCTTTAAATTTTACATTTCAGAGGCCTTATTGGCTTTTTTTTTTTTTTTTAAGCTTTGGCTTTTTGTTATGAACAATGCAATGAAAACACATAGTGGATCTTAGATATGCTAGTATAAGAATATCCTTGTTGTTCTCCAAATGATTTGGGCAATAAAAAGTAACCACCAGCCCCTAAAAAAGGCCATGAAAAAGTCTCATGTTACATTTCCTAATCACTTTTGATGCATCATTTTAAACAAATAAGTTAAATACGTATTTCATAAATTTATTGAAATATACAATTTGACACTCCCCCAAAGTAGAAACATAAGTTACTTCTTCCTCAGTCTTTCCATAGTACAGAAAATATAGTTTGTGAAAATTACTTGCATTGCATTTAAAGAATTTTTTTGATTCAAAAACATATTGGAGGGGCCGTGGAGATGGCTCAGTAGAATAAGCGTTTCCCTGGTTTAGACGAAAAAAGGACTACAGACAGTCTCTTCCAAAAAAAAAAAAAAAAAAGGGATGCTGGAAGTCCATCTGCAGCAGATTGGAACTATTGCCCTACCCCTCACCCTCCACAAAACTCAACTCAAATTTGATCAAAGACCTAGAAGTAACATCTGAAACTATGAAGTTATTAGAGAAAAATACAGGGAAAACGCTGCAATATTTGTATAGGGGAAAAATACACTGAAGTGGGTTCCAATAACTCAGAATGTAATAGAAAATATTGACAGATTAGATTGTATGAGATTAAAAGTTTCTGCACTGCAAAATGAAATAACAAGTAACCTAATCAAGCGGGCAAATGAGTTGAACAGGTGCTCTAAAAGAAACCCAAGTGGTTTATGTGTACAAAACTCTGGCCAACATTTTTAGCCTACAGAACAAAAGTAAATCAAACCTACATTGCGATTTCAAATATCCCAGTCTGAATGACTACTGTTGAGAAAACAAAATAAAAAGTGTTTATGGGAATGTTAGACATGCTGTTGGTTGAGATGCAAAAGAATGAAGGTATTAATGAAATTAGTAAGGTGGTTCCTCAAAGACAAATAGAAAGATTATAGGACAAAAGTGTATTACTTCTGAATATACTTATGGAAGAATTAAAAATTCAGCATACAATAAAGACACCTGCACTTCCATATTTATTGAAGCACTATTCAGATTAGCTTATACTCCCATTAACAGAGCCACAAATAGAGGAAATGTTGTATATGAGGGGCTGGGGAGATGGCTCAGTAGAATAAGTGCTTCCCTGGCAAGCGACAAGGCCTGAGTTCAATCCCTAGTTCTGCCAAAAAAACAAAACGTTGTATATGTGCAAAATAAAATATTGTGGATCTATGAAGAAGGATGAATTCATATCACATGCAAAAAGATAGATGAAACTGGAGATCAATATGTGACATAAAACAAGTCAAACTGAACAAGATTTTTTTTTAACATGTGTTAGCTAATATGTGAAATCAGGATGGAGGGGAGATGGTAAAATGAGACAGAGGCTTTTAAGGAAGAGAAAGGGACATAGGAGAGGATAAGGATGATAAGAAAAAGAGGGGAAATGAAGAACTGAGATGATCAAAAGCACATATATTTGAAAGTCTCACAATGAAATCCATTAGACTCTACAATCACTACAGCATAATAATAATTACAATACAAATTGAAAAATAATGTTTATTCTTTATCTTGCTATATGTTCTAGATACTTTGGTTGCAAATATAATTTCCTGGAAAATGCCTTCCACTTTAGAGAGAAGATAAATGAGAACGATGTTCCTAACTCAGCAGAGAGCTCTCGTTCTTCACTTCCGCCAGTGCCTGCAGACTATCACCGATAAGGAATACTCCTTCCTGCCTTCAACCTGAATGCTTATCCTCTTTAAATGTTATAGATTATTGGCTTCCACTACATAATAGAAGCGGAATTTTGCTCATTGATAAATCAAAAATACATCTGTTTAAATGTTTTGTTAGGAAAAGAACTCTTGAAAAATGTCCAGTGTAAGAGGATGTGAAACCTTCCGTATCATTCCATATAAGAATGATAAATCTGAAGAGCACATTTGAGAGACAGAGGTAAATAGTTGTCTCAGTTACTCTTCCCTTCTTGCTAGGACAACATACCTGACACCTAAAATTAAGGGACAAAGGTTTATTTAACTCACAGTTTATGGAGGTTTCAGTCCATACTCCGCTGGCTCCAAGGCAGGGTGGCCCATGGCATAGGACAGCCCTTCATGGTGGCAGAAAACAGAAAAACAACAAGAGCAAATTGGAGTAGGAACAAAAATGGCAATTGTATTAGTCAGGGTTTTATTAAAGCAACAAATATAATACAAGTAATGGATTTAACACAAGATGTACAAATATATAAGAAAGTACAAGATGGACTTACTACAGTCAGCCAGAGTTGGATGAGAAAGTGTGCAGAGGGTGTCCGCACACCTGAGACTGAAGCATTCAGTACCAAGGTCTGAAGCTCACTGTAGTGTTCCATGGAAGACTCTGTCTGTTGTCTGACAGGTCTTTGACGAAAAGCTTAGAGTCTGTGATGGAAGCTGAAAAATCTGTGACAGAAAGGAGAAGGACCCAAGGCTGAAGAGTCTGTGCTGGAAGCCAGGAGATGAAGTGCAAGCTGACTGTGAAGACTGAAGTTCCTCCAAGAAAGTGGAAAATCTACTCCTTCCTCCACCCATTTATATGCCCTATTCATTCTGAGTCACTCTGGGTTGGGCCAACCCACCCTGTGGGGCAAGGCCACAGGCCCAGAGATGTGGAACCACTGGGCTGATCCAGCCAAATTGACACAGTGTATTGACCACTACAGCAACAGAGAGCAAGTTTCTCTGCTGCTCATATTGCCTTCGGGCTATCTTCCCTAGACTGGGTGTAGCACTCACATGCATCATAGCAGTACTCAGACCCATAAGCCCAGCCCTGGATCATGAATTAAGAACAAAGTCAGAACTATGCCCTAATGACTGCATGAGGTTTCAGGAGGACAGTTTCACATACACCATAACATTCTGTACTTGAATCCTGAAGAACTCACGCATATCCCTTTATATAAAGGGCATTTTAGTCCATTTCTAAGAGCTGCCAAAGACCTGCAGTAAGTCCCAGGTCTCCTCCAAGATCCAAGGCAAACTCTTCGCTGTGAGCCCCTGTGGAAATGAGAAGTTATTAAACACTTCAGACATTCAATGGTGTAAGATAAACAACCATTCCAAAAGGTATTCAATGCAGGCTACCAAACATTGACAGCAAAGCAAGAGCAAAATCCAGAAGGACAGCATTAAGTCCTATAGTTCCATGTGGAACATCCAAAGTACTCGGTGGTAAATTGTAGTCAAATTGTAGTACTCCACGTGACTCCACCCCTATAGTGTTCATCGTGGTAGTTCCCATGACTTCTCTCTTAGGCCAACTTTGCTCTCTTCTTGCAGTTTCCCTTCAAAGATGTATGTTCCTGGCTTTTCCACAGGAAACTTCTGGGTTTTTCCACTGAATAGGCCTCTCAGTTTTACACACTGTTTTCCAAGGGCACACTGCCTGGCCTCTTAGGCCTGCTGAAATCAACATGAAGCCTTCTTAACTTTAGAACCCTTGCATTGTGCAAGCAACTAAAACCAATGCCAAATGGATGCTGGCAATGTCTGCTGCCAGCTGGAACAGTACAAAGGCTTTCTTCTCCCACAGCTGTAGGGGTCCAGTGCCTGGATTGCTGAGCACTCTGACCCTGATTCCAAGGAATATATTCTCTATTCTGGTGTCTTTCTGAATGTGGTGTGACTTCTGTTGCCATTCTGATGCGTGGGACTCTGAAACCTTTCTCCCCAAGGCAATGTTCCTTACATTTGCAATTCTGAGGCTGGAAAGGGTGGAGACTTGTGGCCTCCTGTCATGCCCCCAGGCATCCCTTCCTTTCAAAGAGAAGCATGTGACAGAGGGCAGCAATCGATGGTGACAGAAAACAGCAAAACAAAAATGGGGATCCTCTCAGCTCTATCTTTGCATTCCACAACTTTATTGGAGCTTCAATTCTGGCCAGACTCACAACATTTTAAATAATCCTGCTGAGGTCTTTGCTCTTGTTTCTTAACAAAAATCTGACTAAAACCCCCTAACAACAGCCATGCCACTGTCTCAGTATTTGGCTGCTTTGAAGTTTCTTTTGAAAGATTAATCAGTCTGCCACACTTAATCTTAGTTTCAAACACAGTCTCTGCAAATAAACAAAATGCAGACAAACTTTCTGCCAAGCCATGAAATGCATAATCTGAAGTCCAAATATCAGTGCATTCCTTCCCAGAAGAAACTTCCCCAGTCAGGTCTTTACAGGCAGGATTTCTTGCAATCCTGTGGTCTTCTGAGCTCTAAGCAGAATCTCCCATACAGGATAGCCTAAGCTATTCCAGCACCTTTCTTGTAGGCAACATCTCTAAGCTCTTCTTATCTCTTCCCATAAGCCATCCCCAAAAGCTCATAATCCACTTCTATGTTACCAAATTCTGTCTTAGTTACTCTTCTCTAATTTCTGGGACAAAATACCCAATACTCAAAATTATGGAAGGAATGGTTTATGTAGCTCACAGTCTATGGAGGTTTCAATCCATACTTAGCTGGCTCGAAGGCAGAGAAGCATGTGGCAAAGGGCAGCAGTTCATGGTGGCTAAAAAACAGCAAAACAACAAGAACAAACAGGAGTAGTGACAACAATGCCAACAGAGAGCCAGTCTCCTTTCCTAACATTGCCTTCAGGTTATCTTCCGCAGACCAGGTGTAGCAAATATATATATATATATATATATATATATATATATATATATATATATATATATATATATATATATATTTAAAAATTATAAAATTAAAAAGAAGAGGAAAAAGGAATCAACTGCTCTTTTCAAAAGACCAGAAAAAATCTGAAGTACAATTATTCACACTATCCTGTGTATATACATAATATATATTTCTTATTCCCTGTTTAGTTCTTTTGTCCCTCTCCTTGTCCCAGTTGCCTCTTCCCTTTGAACAGATTCTTTCCTTTTCATATGATCTATTGCACTTTCCATTTGCCACTTACTCTATCAGGTTCTTACCCCAGCAAGACAATATGATGTTCACATATGTGAGCCTGATTTATTTTACTTTGGAGTATCGTCTCTAGTTGCACTCATTTATCAATAAAAGCCTCAAGTTTATCTTTTTTTATAGCTGATTAATACTCCATTGTGTAAAAATGTCACAACTTTTTTCATACATTTCTCAGTTAATGGACATTTGGGCAGTTTCCAAGATTTATCTATGACAAATTGCACTGTTATAAACATAAGATGTTTTCAATTCTTTTGGAACTGGAGGGGAATATCTAGGGTAAATGTGACCTTCAATCCTTACTTTTTATACCAGTCTGCACCCCCACAAGCAGTGAAGAAGGTTTTCTTTTCCCCATAGCAATTCCAGAGTTTGTTAATGGTAGCCATTCCTTCTGCAGTGAGATGGAATCTCAGTGATGTTTTAATTTTTATTTGTCAAAAGACCAATGATGCTGAACATTGTCTCAGTTACTCTTCTGACCTTTCTGGGACAAATACTGAACACTCAAAATTAAGGAAAGAAAGATTTACTGAGTTCACAGTTACTGGAAGTTTCAGTCCATACTCAGTCCAGGCTCCAAGGCAGAGGGGCACACAGCAGAGTACAACCTTTCATGGCAAACAGCAGAGAGAAAAATGGGAGGAACAGCCACAATGTATTCAGACTGCAAGTCTGTCTCCCTCAAATTGTGTTCATACTATATGGCCCAGGCTGGGTGGACTACTCACACCCATAATCCCAGTGGATTATGAATTAATCACAAACTAAATGTCTGCCCCATGACTCCTTGAGGCTTTGGGAAGACAACTAGACAAAAATCATAGCAAACATATTTTAATATGTTTAATTGTTATTTTCATTCTTCATCTGAGAAGTGTGTATTTATTTCAGATGACCATTATTGGGTTGGGGCTTTGAATTTTGGAGGACTGATATTTTAAATTATTAAAAATTTATTAATTTATGTATTTGCTTGTTTGTTTGGTATAGAGTCTCACTAACCAGCTTAGATTCATAATTATCCTCCTGTCTCAACCTCCACAGTGCCGGGCTTACAGGCATACCCCACCATACCTAGTTTTAGTAGCCAGAGTGGTACAGATCTGGCACAGCATGTGGTACTGGAGAATGAACCAGGGTTCTTGCACTTGCCAGGCAGGTGCTTAGACTGCCAAGCTATCTCCTCGGCCCCTGGAGAACTGATTTTTTATGAAAAAAACTCTACATATGTTCTAGATAGAAGTCCCTTGCCTGAGAGACAGTTGGCTAAAATTTTTTGATTCATGGGTTTTCTTTTTATACCATTGATAATTTATTTTGATAAGCAGAAACATTTCAAGAAGATGCAATTCCAATTGTTGATTCTTTGAAGTATTTCCAGTGTAGTTAGGTTTTTGTTCATGAACTCTCTACCTACTCTTATGACTTTCAAGATTTCCACCTCCAGGAGATTTAGGGCTTCTGTTTTAATATTTAAAGCTCTGATCCATTTTGACTTTCATTTAGCGTGTGCAGATATATATAGGTCTAATTTTAGACTTTGTCATGTGAAAAGCCTGTTTTTCCAGCACTGTTCATTAAAGAGGCCCCTTTGTCAAAGGTAAATTGGCTGAGTGTGTTTGTAATCATGTCTGCAGCTTCTAATCTCTTCTGTTGATCCTCAGCTCTCTTTCTCTTTTTTGCCAGTACCATGCTGATTTTATGAAAGGAGCTTTACAGTATAATTTCAAGTTAGGAATTTTGATGCCTCCTGCCTCTCCTTTGTTGCTCAGAACTGCTTTTGCTGTTCTAGGTCTCTTCTGGTCTCAGATGAATTATAGGAATGAGTTTTCTAGATCTGTGAGGTAAATTAATAGTATTTTGATTGGGATTGCATTGAACATATATGAATATTTTCAGAGTGTAGTCATTTTCACAGTTTGTTCTTATCCAGGAGCATGGAATATCTTTTCATTTTCTGAAATCCTCTTTGATCTCTTTTTTCATAATACTACAGTTTTCACTGTATAAATCTTTTACTCCCTTTGTTAGATTAATTCCTAAGTATTTTAGTTTTCTGGATGTTATTGTGAAAGGCATGTGCTTTCCCTAATTTCTCTTGGTGATTTCTCTGTTTGTGTACAGAAATGCTAATGATTTTTGAATGTTGACTTTGCATCCTGTTACATTACTGAATTTTTTTTTTTCTGAACCAGGAATTGAACTCAGGCCCTTGTGCTTGCCAGGGAAGTGCTTATTCCATTGAGCCAACTCCTTGGCCCTGAATTGGTTATTAAGTCTTTAAGTCTACTGGTGGAGTTTTGAGGTCCTCTGTGTAGGATATTGCGCCATCTGCAAATAATAATTTCACTTCTTACATTCCATTATTTCTCTATTTTTCTCTCTGGTATAATTATTCTGTCTAATATTTTCAGAACCATATTGAACAGGAGTTGTGACAGTGGGCATCCTTATATATTATTCCTGATTTTAAAGGGAAGGCTTTCAGTGTTTTTTCATTTAATATGTTTTCTCTGGGTTTGTCATAGATGGCCTTTATCAGGTTGAGGTAAAAGTCATATGTTCTGATTTTCTGTAAGGTCATTTTTTATCATGAATGATTACTGGACTTTGTCAAAAGCTTTTTCTGCATCTATTCATATGACTGTATGATGTTTGTCTTTGGCTTTGTTGATGAGGTGATGATATTAAACTGGATCACAAGAGAGCAAAATAAATAGCACTAGCACCACTTTTCACTTTGGACATGAGGATTTTCCTTGTTCCCATTAAAGAGACATTTCTTTCCTTTTTGATCAGAGAAGACAGGAGATGACTGTACATCACACTCTTCAGTGGCTGCAGATGAATCAGGAATCAGTCTCCTCCTTCCAGATTCTGACTAGTTTAGATACCCTAGTAAGAGAACTACACCAGCACATGGGATTTAACATTTCCTGGACTTCTGTTTCTCCTAGAAATATACTGTTTCTTTTCTTTTATTTATTTAGATTTTTTTTTTTTTTTGCCAGGATTTGCTATGTAAACCAGGCTGGGCTTGAACTCACAGCAATCCTCCTGCTTCAACCTCCCAAATACTGAGATTATAGGCATACACCACTATACCTAGTTTCATCTATTTTTTGTAATTGCATTCAAATAGGTGCTACAAACTGAAAATATGTATCACTTTAAAGTTGCTTTAGAGTCTTTAAAAATGGAGTGTAACAAAAAAAAATGAAGGACAAATGTATTTTCATTACATTCATATTATCATATTCCAAATGCCTTGAAATATGGCAGCAAAGTTGACTTTTCCCTTTTATCATCATAGCAGATAGAACATTAAAGTTATCTCTGTGTTTTGTCTTGAATTGGGGTTGGGTATTCAACCCCAAATGATTCATACTGGTTTAGCAAGTGAATATCTATTAGTATTATACCTTTTGCATCAAATACATGTTCATTCTCTTTGGACCCAGTTGTTCTTTCTCTTCATCCACTTAGTTCTTAGATCCCTAATCTCTTTCTCTCACATGTGATAATACAGTTTTTCTTAGTTACTTTACTCTCATTGCTGAGATAAAATACTTGGCACTCAGAATTTAAGAAGGAAAAGTTTATTTCTCTCATGCTTTGTGGAAGTTTCAGTACATACTCCACTGGTTCTAAGGCAGAGCGGTGCATGGCAGAAGGCAGCAGTTCATAGCAGCAGAAAACAGCAAGAGCAAGAAAATCAAAAAGGAAGGATCAGCCAAGAGCAAACCTCTCCTCTTTCTTTATACTGGATGCAGCCTGCCTGGCCTAGAGCATGTGTAGCAATCATGCCCATTATACCAACAGTGAACGAAGAGTCAACCCTAAATTGTAGAGTGCACCCCATGACTGCATGAGGCCATGAGGGGACATCTAGGCATAAACCATAACACAGTTAAAATTCTTTCACTGTGTTCTATTTTATTTGGTGACTCAGAATGTCTATGACACCTAAGTCATGCCTTGTTCCTTTCACTCTCTCCTGTATTTGCATTGTGTATAAGTAGCCAGCTGTCCACATAACCCCAGTCCTTCTTAAACAAAAATAGCCTTTTTATTCTTTTGAGCCACCACAGGTGGGTACAGAGTAAGTCCTAGAGGTACTGTTTCATAGCTGGTAACATAGATTATAGGCTAAATGAAGAAAATGAAAGGATACAAGATCAATAAACAACTAAGACTACCAAAAGAAAAATGTGAAGTATATTTAATAATAAAAGTAATTGCAAAATATAACTCAGAGCTTAAAGCAGCAAATATTTATTTCTTGGTCAGACTATGCCATTCTATGGTGTCAGAAGTCCCCAACTGACAAAGTTTAGCCAGGGATAAATTGGCCTAATCATAGCTCTGTCATTAGTATTTGAAACTTCACCTGTCGTCATGTGAAGATTAAAGGAGAATCTTATATAAGTAACACAAGACAATGAAGTTTACCCTGCAGCATGGAGAGCAAGGTGTATATAACATGCCTGATAGCAGAGGGGCTCAGTTATTTCATTCAACTATTTGTCTAGGATACTAGTAAGGAGCCCTAATGACTATTAAATTGCAAACCAGAACAATATACCATTTAGTCCCTGGAGGCATAAAATGTATTGTATGAATCTTTATATTCATCTCCTCAAAGGAAAACCTTGCCCAGGGTAGCAATACCATGAATGGTCTGTAATGAACAAATAAATGAGCTTGTATCTCCTATTATAAAACGAATCCAAATATGTTTTAGGCTAACTAATTCAATATGTGCTCTTAATAGTATTAAGTTTTAGAAGGGCTTCTTTACATAGGCTACACATTCATTTTGTTCGTTAAATTAAAAAAATTCTCAATTCCAACCATGGGATTATTAAGGTTTTCTCTGAAGTCTTTTAACACGCTATCCAATATAATGCACTCTCGGAAGTTTGCCAGTGGTTGCCGCTGAATCTGCCTCTGAAAGTACCCTAGCTTCAAATTGCTTAACTTGTTACAGGAGAACACTCACAATCAACACTGTGCACCATGTGCACCACGGTAGCATGAAGGCATGCAAAGCTCTTTCCGCATGGGACATTAGGTGTCACTTTATCATGCCATGAGCATTACTTTGAGTGTATGTTTTAATTTTCTTCTTTCCTCACCAATGCAACCCTCTTCTGTGCTTATAACATGACAGCTGGGCCACTGTTTCCATTTCTGGAGTAAGTTATTGTTCCTCAATCTCTGCTTCGACTTCATTCCAGTGGTTTTAAAGCTCCCACTTGACCTGATTGAATGAGTCCCCAGTGAATGGAAGCATATTGAAAGTGCCATGAGTGGGTTCTCTAAACTATTAAGTCTTGATGAAAAGACTTTTTTTTTGTGCTGCGTTATATGAAGCTTCCTGATTTAGGAATTCTGAGTACTTCTAAGCTATTAGCAGAAATTCAGAAATGCAATGGAAGTACAAAAGTGTAAAATTTCTTCTAAAGAATTATATCAATGAAGCAGATAATGTAATGGCAAATTTAAAAAGAAAACTTTTTCTGTTTTATTCTGCTTCAAAAATTCTTTGTGATGGGGCAGGGGAGATGGCTCAGTGGAATAAGCGCTTCCTTGGCAAGCACAAGGACCTGAGTTCAATTCCCTGGTTCCACAATAAAAAAACAAAAAACAAACAAACAAAAAAAAAAACAAGAACAACAAAATAATAATTCTTTGAGATGATCAAAAGGTTGTAATTTCTCTTTGCTCCTTCTAGGCCAATCAGATCTCAAACAAAGCTCAGTTAAACAAGCAGAATACATACAGTAGCAACTTTGCAAAATCTTTTAAAGAAGTATCTTCCAGTATGAGACAGTCCAGCATTGCATAAATTGGGAAATAAAGTGTTTGGCCTTTCCCAAGTGATTCATCCTTTCTGTTGATCTAACAACAAGTCGTTTCTTTTCTATATATACCGAAGACCTGTGTTCTGTCCCCCTTGGAGGAAGAATGACAGTCTTCACATTAAAAGTCTTACTTTTTCCTCTTTCCCTCTCTACATAAGCTACTTCTCATAGTGATCTGAAAATTCATATCAAACATTCTGTTACCTAGAATTTTCTGATACTTGGTTTTTCACATACGAAAAAGCAGACAAAGAGATATTTCACTGTGATTTGGAATTCTAATGGGATGATTATCATGGTAAAGGCTCACAACTTGCATAATTATAGGAATCAGTGAAAACAAAATATGAAAGAAGGCAGAAGCTGCATGCATTTGTGTAATAAACTGCTGAGTAAAAGGAGAAAAGACAGAGAATGTAGGGAACACTAGCACTTAAACTAGAGCAATTGCTATAATCTGGTAAGAGGAAGATGAGACCAGAAAGAAGCAGCCGGGAATCCATGAGGTGCTGCTATGAGCCCTGCAGATGCTTAAGGAATTTAAAGGTCAGAAGAAACAACTGAGTGACTTTATGCCAGCAGTTTTGTCAACTGAATTTCTATGGTCACAGAGCTCATAATGGCATTTTTAAAAAATGTGTTTAGTGCGGAGTCTTACAGGGTTTACAGGGTCTCACTGTGTAGACCAGTCTGGTAGTGATCCTCCTGTCTACAGCTCCTGTAAGTGCTGGGGTTACAGGCTTGTGCCACCACACCCAGGCTCAATTACCTTCTTAGCATGCCCTGGGGGTGGGGCCGGCATGGCAGGTCCAGGAATTGAACTCCCAGCCCTGCATCTGCCTAAGCAGTGCTTTAATCTACGGAGTTATTTGGCTGGCCCACATAATGGAAATATTTAACAATGTTTTTGACTTCAGTAGCAAGTTAGAAATATTTTTTAGTGATTATATCTTTTTATATTTCTGTGGGCTGCGAGTTTTATTTTTTATAAATCCTTGCACAAAATTAGTGTTGTTGATTTACCTAACTTTACTCTTTCTAAAGAATACATATACACATGTATGTATATATCCATACAAATACACATAAATACATATGTGCATACATCTATATAAAATACACATATATGTATATACACATGTACATATAAATGCATATATTCACATAGATGTATGCATAGAAAAACATTGTATATATCTACATATATATATGTATAACTTTCATTTGTGCTTTTCTTAGTCTTAGTGAGGTTGAGAACCTTTTCATATATTTATTAAGCATTTATATATCTTCTTTTATGAAGTTCTAATGTTTGTCTCTGACCCACTGTTTATCAGAGGCAGTACATTTTCCTTTTTGACTCATACACCTTTCTTAGATTACAAATGTGTTTTCTGACTCAAACAATTGCTTGTTTTGATTTTCTAGACCCTGTTTGATATGATATTTTTGTCTATATTGATTATGGCTTTCTCTTCCTCATAGTTATCTTACAACAAATTAAGTGTCTATACAACATGAGATTATTTATGCACAGTATCCAGTTCCATTTATGTCTGTTTCTACCTCTGTATGTTTGTTATTTCACTTTTATTCTTCAAAAAATATTTGATCTGGGTAGTTTAATTGCTGCAATATTTTTCTCCTGTGCCAGATTATCTTGAATATTTTTCCTATGTCTCATGTAAATTTAAGAAGGAGCCTTTCAGCTTTCTGAAATAAATTTGGATTTTTCTTGGTATTCATTTAGTTTTCAGATCAGTTTTAGGGGAAGCACGTCTTTCTGGTAATACCAAATCTTCAAATAGAAAAAAAAAATACATTTTCTTTGATATACTTAACCTTTGATAATTATAGTAAGTATCCTAATAATGTACATGACACTTCTTTTAGCCAAATTATGCAGTGGCTAGAACTGAAACAGCAGGGAAATGGGCCAGCTGGAAACTTGGAGGACTTTGATAGCTTAGTGGGACTGATTGCACCAGTATGTGCTGTTAGATATAATTGTTCAGATTTTGTGATTATTAATTGGTATGAAAACATTAAAGAACATAAATTTTCTCAACTTCCAAAATATTCTGTGAAGGATTTTAGTTGCTGAAGAATTTACTTAGGTATTTTCTTGTTATAAAGCTCATGAAAGTGCTACAGTATGGCTATTTTGCTGAACACAAAGGATAGTGCATGTGACATGTTTTATTAAGTACTTAGATTACCAAGAGGGAGAGATCTGGGGCCTTGTGAAAAAAAAAAACCTGTATAACTTATCATCTAATGTGTACTTAGATAATATTTGAAAATAAATTTTAAATTATATGGAATACATTATGCAATTCGAACTAGATAGACTTATCATGGAGTCCTTGGCTTGCTGAGATGGATTGACTGCAATGGTAAGAAAAATGCTAACACATTGGGCAGATGGCTTAGATCAATGATGTGATCATTTATTTTTATAAGACAAGGATTTTTTTATGCAAAAATAGAATAATGGTTGAAGAGCTGGTGGCACACAGGCAATTTTTTTCTTTTAATGTATTTGGTTGTTGCAGAGTCTCACTATACACATCAGACTCACAGTGATCCTCCTGCTTGCAGCCTCCCCAGAGCTGGGATTACAGGCACTTGCCACTTTAGCCAGACTCTAGCTGGCCCAGCCTACCCTGGGGCCGTGGCTGGTGAAGTATGTGGTGCCTGGAGACCCAATCAGAGTCCCTGCACTTGCCTAAGCTCACCTAAGCAGATGCTTCAGTCCACTGAGCTATTTTGCTGGGCCTAGATAGGTAATATTAATTCTCTGAGTCTTTTGACATTTTGGAAGCTTAGGGAAACAAATAAATAAAAGCCTGCTTTGCTTTTGTCATATAAAGTTGCAGGAATCAAAGCCACATAAATGAATAGGAGTTATTAGAACACTTCTGGGTCATTATGTGGTGATAAAAAACAAATCTACCATGTGGGGGGCAAGTTTGAGATATTTTAGATTGCAAACATTTTTAAATGAGTCCATAAATGATAACAATAAATTTGTGACTTATAGTCAGAACAAAATAAAAATGTCTTAGTGGCACAGTACTTACAGTAGTGGACTGCTGCGAATAGCCATTTTATTTTTGATAAATAGAACAACATTTGGTACTGTGCTTAAAAAGATCCTGTGACTTATTGTGGAGTCACTGGTTTAGATTCAGACAGCAATAGACACAGAAGGCACCACAGTTGTTTCAGATCATGAGAAGCATTGCGGAGTCTGACATTTTTTTTCTGATTGAATATTCTACACAGGTGAAATCATTGTTCAATGAAATGACCTGGTCTTGCCCTAAACAGATTGCGGTTGCTGTGCCAACTCTGATACAAATTAGCTGTGTGACCTTAAAGGAAAGCTACATACATTCACCTGATTCTTCTCCACTGTAAAATAAAAAAGTACATTTTCAACCTGTGAGCATACACTTTAAAAATATGATTGAAAATTATACTGATTTGCCATTGTGATGAAAGTGCTCTAAGACTTACCCTGGAGTCTGTGGTTTTCTGAGATTTATTTGTCACCTGTGCTCGTGACAAGATTAAGTTTAAGATTGAAGCCCTCTGGTTTCCAAATCAGTCCTCTCTCATTGCCAAAAGTAGGTGTTTCCCACCTTTTATCATGTGTCTCCTCCTCTCTTTGCTAATTCAGAAAGGCTGCAAATGGATAGCCCTTCCAGAACATTCTCTGCTTTTCCAGCATAAGCCAGATTGGTCAGAGACAAAGACTCCATTCCAGTTGGAGCCTGAAGCACCCCCCCCACCTCAACTGGAATGTAGTGGGACTGCCTTCAGGTTTTATTTATTTTCTTTTCTTAATAATAGACATGAGTTGATTAAATGCTATCCATATTTTATGTGTATTCCCTTCACATTCTATTTGTTTTCCTGTCAAAATAAATGCACTATTCTGCAAAGTGCAATAATAAAACCATGGTTGAATACCTCACATCTTGTTCTAACTGTGTACCTTTTCTAATGTGTTATCAATTAGTATTCTCTCATTTAAAATAAACTTTAAAAATAAAATAAAAAAAGAAAGTTTATTAACAGTAAACATGAATGTTTAATTATCTGTCTAATGTGGCAGACCTATTTATATCATCAGGTTTGCTGATGAAAATGTGTATAACAACCATTGTTAGACTTTTATGCTTGTTTTGAAATTCTGTGCCATTTGTACTATTGCTTGTTACTTTGGTTTTGTCTTTGTTTCTGATATTCATTTTTACTCTTTAAAATAAAATTTTAAAAACTGGAAAAACAAACATGCATACACACACACGTTAATTAGTTTAAAAAAGAAATTAAAAAACCCAGTACACTGTCCCAGAAATTGCTTTAATAATTAAAAAGTAAATACTAAACTGAATACTTCTAGAGTTACTTCTATTTTTATTATTTTATTTTATTTTGGGATTGTACTGGGGACTGAACTCAGGACCTTGTGCTTGCCAGGCAAGCACTTATTCTACTGAGCCATCTTCCCTGCCCAATTTTTAATCTTTAGAACTCAATTAATAACATTCTTTTTAATGTCAGAGTTAATTAGTGTGAAGGCAAATTCAACTATAAGTTTGTTACAATCAGCAAAGATTTTTCAGACATTTGGATTCTAATTCATGAAGCTAATATTTCTGAGCCATGTTTTAATTTCTATCAGATAACTTAAACATGATGAAGGACATCAGAAGATAAACCACTAGAAGACTACATATTTTTAAATATGAAAAAGAAATAACAAAAAATATAAAGAGGTTTCCTGTCATGCCCAGTAGACAAAAACACTAGATCTTGGTATGTTATTTCATAGGTATTGCCTCAGGATCTTTCACTATATATCCAATGAATGTTTCTATGTAAAAGACACATAGATTGTTTTCAATCATACCCCTGAATTTATTAAACTGATAACAGAGATGGTAAAATAATCTTTCTCCATAGAAATCTTTTTTCTTCCTTTTTTGATAATTTTACTGAGAAACGAGAGAGTTTCAAAACCAATTAGTAGGACAGTTTCAATAATTAATACATTGCACATTATTGTCTTCTTAGTGGTTATTCATAGTACAAGATGCAGACATGATATCCTGTCCACAAACACTATTAGAACAAATCTTTCTATTATTGAATTAAGAGAAAGTAGCTGTATATTCATCCTATTTCAAATATACACATACAAAATGGTCCTTCATTTGTATCCCCCATTTTTGTTTAGTTTTGCCAGAGAAGGGTATTCCATTGTCATTTAAATATTTTAGGTGCACAAATTCAGCAAAATATTCCAATGTGTAATACTAGGGTCATGCTTGGAATGCCTGTCACCCTGATCTTCTAAATAAGTACTGCTTGTCATGTCATACCAATTATTGCTATACTGTCTCTCAAGTAAAGGTTTTTTAAAAAAGGCCAGTAAATGAAAAAAAGAGACAAGGAAAAAAATGTCATAGGGCTGTCCTTCTACAATGCTATACATGGTTATATTTCTAAATTTCTGTGTAAAAATATTTAATTGTTTATTCCTATTCTTTACAGTATTTTTTTCTTCCTATTCTGCAGGGACTTAAAGTTCAACATATCAATACTTGATGGAAAATACCTATTCCATGTTTTACCTAAGATATTTGATATTCAGACAGATAGTGAGATTAAGTGCAACTGCCTGTTTTAGGGTAATAATAAGCCTTTCTTCTGGAGAGTTAACAACTTAAGTTTTCAGATCAAAACTTAGAGAAAAAGAAGGATTGCAAGGAAAGCCAACATTTAGGCCCTAGTCTTTCAAGATCAGTGAGGATTTAAGACATAGGAGAACCTGTATTGTGACATTCTGTAACTCAGTTGTGTCCCAAATTTTCTGATCAAGGAAATTATGGGGCCACAGAGGAAAGTGATCAATGATGTAGAGTGTACCTAAGGAGAGTCACATGGGTAGAAAATATTCTCTCAGGCTTTCACAGAGAGAAAATTGTTTAAGCAATGGCCGTGATTCATCTACATGGCTGACACTGACAAAGGATCTACAAACTTTGGTATATGGTTTCAGACTAAATCCTGAGGGGACTTGACTGACCATGTCAGATAAAAAAGTTACATTTGTTATTACATAGGTCTTGCTCTACCTTGGTCTTAACCATCCAGCAAAAAAGTATGAAAATGAGGTATAAAAAGTAAAGCCATATTAGTATGCTGAGCTATAAAAGGCTCAAGTTAACAACTTCTGACATTGCTAGTCCTACAGATAACTGCTATCATTGGCTACTGGAGTATGTTGGAATATTTTGCTGAATTCCAAGAAATCTACTCAAATAAACTTTGATGTAGCCAACCATTAGCCTTCACATATCTTTTAGTAAATTGTGGAAAACACCTCACAGGTGTCACAGAGACACGCAACAGAAAACAGCGTTCCACTTTGTTTAGCCCTGACTTCCTTTTACTCAGGAAATTCAGCTATGCTGCAGATGGATACTTTAGCAGTTATTGCCTACAATGAAGAAATTTAAGATTCTATCAGACTAAATAGCTTCCTGTGCTACCTCGTCTATGTGTTACTTTTTGAATTTCCGAGCAATGCTAATCTTTGTAAGTTTTCACAACTATCCCTCCCATATCTGTAACTTAACAGCATCTCTACACAAGGCAGGACATAATGTAGACAAGCGGTGCATGGTGACACATGAGTGAAATGCCAACACTCTGGGAAGCTTCAGCCTGAGAACCAGAAACATCCTGAACATGGGCAACATGGACATGTCTCAATAAAAAACACTCATATTACCCAATTCAATTCTTCATTGTTTTTCTGATTAAATTATATGAGAAATACCATCAATATTGTATTATCCAGTTGAGTTTAGCCTCACTATCTGTCTAAATATCAAACATGGAACAAGTATTATTCCATCAGAAAGACTTCATTTATATTTCAGCCAGTTATACTAGTATGCAAGTGAACTCATTGGTCTATGTTGAAATTATTTAGTGACTCATCCAAACCATTACTCTTCCTAGTATACTGTAATATTACCTGAGAAAGCACTTCTTTCTATGGTGAGGTGCACTGGCCATACCCCCCCAAAAAATGTTTTAGTAATAATCCTACATCTGCATTCACTCTGCTTTGGCCCAGAAGATTTGCTTTCTGACTTTCATGTACAAATTATATCTATGAATCACATTGCTGTTGTGCTCTTAGCAAAATGTATCTTACCATTAACACATTCCTGTAGAAAAGCACGTTTTAAATAAATATTTTACAAAATTAGCCTTCTCAAATGCCTTTCTGTGGTAACCAGCGGTCTCAAAGGATTGCTTGGTTGTCCTTATGCTCACATATATCAGGAAACCATTAAGTGTCTATTAATGAATATATGGTGACCCTCTTTACATGTAAGAAAGATTTTGAAGTTTTTTTTTTTTTTTTTTTTTTTTTTTTACTACCAATTATATAGGTAACATACTTCCTGTTATTAATTCAATGAATTTTCTCAGTGGATAAAAATGTCATTATCTCTGAGTAATTGGGTCAGCCTCCTTTGCTTGAGCACTGTTTTGGGGGATCCAACAGACTTTTGTCATTTGTTCTTCCTGTTATCTTCAAGTTCCGCCCTACCTGTGTTTGACAGAACAATTTTCTCAGCAACTATGGGGTCTCAGTAGAGGTCAGTGACGTCCACTTCTTTATATAAAGGGCCCTCTCACAGTTTTCTCATGATAATATCTTCTCTGTCTTTGGCTGTTTCTGAAAAATTTGCAAGGCATTGCACTTAAAAAATCCTAGATGTTTTACTGTTGATTGAGTGAATTTGTGAAGCACCCACATAATCCTTCAAAAGTGCTCTCTCCGCAGCTGGGCACTATGCTCTTCTGATCTTTCTGAGGTTCCAGCAAAAGGTTTCATAGATATTTATTTTTTCCTCTGTGCCATATTTTTAAAGTGATTTCTATATTTTCTAAATGTATTTAGTACAGAATCTCCAGGGTCTCACTACACAGATCGGACTCATAGTGCTCCTCCTATTTTCAGCCTCCCAAGCACTGGGATTACAGGCATGCATCACCAAACCCAGTCTCAATTGCTTTCTCAGTGCTCTCCAGGGACAGGGCTGTTACAGCACGCTGGGAATCAAGCCTCTGTCCCTGCATCTGCCTAAGCAGGTGCTTTAGTCTGCTGAGCTATCTGGCCAGCCCAACTTCTACATCTTAACAGATATTGCCATGGGGGGAAAGGGCAAACATTTCCCAAATCATTAAGTCCTTGGCACTTTGTGGTTCAGTAGTTCTGTACTCATTAAACTTTCTTGTATTTTGTATGATAAGCCACAAGAAGCAATCATGCTGGCATTTAAAAATTTTGCTTGCAAATATCAAGGGATGTGGACAAGAAAGAGAAGGTAAAGGAGACATAATCAATTCCCTATGATGAATGTGGTTATTTTTTACTGAAAGTATGTACTAACAAAATGAATTTAAAGGAAAAAGACCCTTAAAACACACACACACACACATACACACACACACACACACACAAACACACACACACACACACACACCACAAAACTACTTGAAACTTTGTAGTAACTTCTAGAAACAATTGTGTCAAGCATTCTGCTACTACTTAAGAAGGACTTTCCTTTTTCAATTTTCCAAACATGTGTCACCTCCTTTTGCTGTGGTCTAACTGATCACATCATCCAAAGTCCTGTTTTACCAGCCGTTTTTTCAAGATAATTTAGGTTTTCTCTTTCCCACTTCAAAATTATTTCAGCCTGTTACCTGCTCACACATTTTGTACTATTTTTTCTTTTGCCAAGTCAACTACTTCCATTTGTCAAACATATTTAAGCTTTACAGTGTCGCATATTAATTACCAAAAGTTCTTGCTATAGCACAAAATATTGTACACTTATTTTCTCATGGTTTCTATTAATTGTAGAGTCTGAGCTTTCCACAGTGGTAGTATTATAGCCACTGAGGTTTACCTGAGGTACAATTACTACTAATAGAACTTGAGTACAAGAATTCACAAGTCTGCAATCAAGGTGTTAGCAGGGGCCATGGATTAATTGGAGGGTACAGACTCTCTCAGTGGAGTCTTCTCATCATTGAGACAGAATATCCCAAATCCATAACATAAAGGATGACAAAACTTTCATGATTTTGCATTGTTTGGATATATTTGTAGTACACAACGATGCATTCATTGTCGGGAGTTCATACATGTGCATAGCTCTTCTTAATTCTTTTTACTTTCCATTCACATTAGTTTTTGATGTGCTCATGATTTGGCCTTTATTTTGTGTGTCTTTGTGAGATGTGTATTTAATTCTAGATTTTTTATTTTGTGTGTTTTCAACACAATGATTGCATTCCTCATATGGAGTTTGTACATGTTTGTTTACTGTAACTATCTTAATTATTTTCTCACTTGATTCCCCATTTTTCTCTCCTATCTTTCTCTATCTCTTCGTATTCTTTGTGAAGGATCTATCTTCCTATTACACATTGTATATTTTTTATTTTCTATATTTTGAGCTTCTTATATAAGAGAGACAATGCAGTGTTTAAGCTTGTGTGCCTAATTTATTTCACTTAAACTTATATTCTCATGGAGCATCCTTACCTACAGATGACTCTACTTTATCCCCCTGAATGGCAGAGTAGTAGTCCACTGAATATAAATAGTACACTTTCTTGATCCATTCCTCTGCTGATGGGCACAAAGGCTGTTTGCATGATGTAGCTACTACAAATTGCGCTGTTATACACAATTTATATATGTGCATATACTTGGACAGCCATAACGGGGTGCAACCAACTATTTTAGGAGGCTATTTGGCTCCTGTTTCAGTCCAAAATGGGCTGGCTTCAAGGAAGGACAGTCTGTCAGAGGAGAATGACAAAGGAGAGCTACTCATGGTGTGTCAAAGACAGAGAGTGTGGAGGGAGGACCCCAGGAGGGAGATCCAGCTCCCTTTCCACTGGTACCTCCTCTCCAAGGATGATACACCTTTTCTCCTAGACTTCTGTTCTAACAAGTTGCTTTAAACTCCTATAACAATCACTTTCCAAAAGGCCTATCTATCTTTGGGGAATATCTGACTATGAACCATAAAATTCTGCTGCTGTTACTCCAACAATGCATGTATATCTATTTATGCAAAATACATTAAAACTATAACTGTTGCCATATACTTAAGAGTTTAGCATTACTGAGAAGTCAAAATCTAGAGTTTCCTCTGAGACTTAAGACAAACTGTTAGCTGTGAACACTCATAAAAATCAAAAAGAAAACTAAACACTGCCAGCAAACAAGACACAGAATAAACAGTCGCATTCCAGAGGGAGCAATAGGGAAATAGAAACCAGTAAGACCAAAGCAAGCCTAAAACCCAGCAGGACAAACAAAAAATCCTGCTGTAGCTCCATGTTCAGCACTGAAGGTAGGCTCTGGAAACAAGTTGTGAGCTCCTCAGACTCTGGTTGGATGGGCCCTTCCAGTATTGCTGCTAGTTGTATTCTCCTGTCCTCATAGTTTGGCTTTTCTCATTCCTAGAAGATTCTCGCAGACGTTCCATGTTCCATTCATTTCCAGGTTCCCAAGTTCTCTGCAACAGTCAACTTCCCTCTCATCCCTGTGGTCTCAGGGATACTACCTAGTCTCTGGGGCCTTTTTCTCAAGTCTAGGTAGAAGCTTCCATGACTCTACAATGCTGGCCTTCTGCATACCCATAAATCCAGCCTCATGTAGATGACGTCAAGTTCTTCAGGAGCCGGGAGCAATAATTGGGCCTCTGTGAATGACGTCTGTGTCAGCCTCTCCATGCCTGGGTAGCCACACCGTATGTCACTGATCCCAGGGATGCTGTGCTCTGGGCCCTCCAACACCGTGCCCTGAGGTTTCCTTCTCAAAACAAAGCCTTTCACATTTGGATCCAAGAGCCAGCGAAGGGGAACATTTTTGGATTCTTTATAAGCATTTTTTTAAATGTCTTAATCTGAAGTATGAGGGTTCTTTGTGTTTCAGATCTTTTAAAGACCCCATATTTCCTGTGCTTCAGTTTTGCAGCATTTGCTTTTTACCAAAACAGAAAACATTTCAAATAGGCATTTTGCCCTTGCTTTTCAATACAAATCTTCCTCAAAGCTCCTAATAATGTCCATGCCACAGCCCTAATGTGGATTTGTTTGAAATTTTCTGTATCAGATTAATTAGTCTATGGTAGTTAATCTCAGTCTCTCACAAAGGATAACATGTGAGAAACATAGGCAAACTTTCTGCCGTAGCAAAACAGATGGTGGTGTGTAATTACCAGTGGAGTTCCTAACTAAAACCACCTAAGCTTAGTCTTCACCAGTTGCATTGGTCAGTACCTTGGTCTTCTGAGCTCTGACCAGGACCCTCTGTCAAGCTCAGCTGTCAGCATTCTAGGGCTTCTCCAGTATCTCAGAAGCTTTCCACACCCCTTCACTGAGCCAGTTCCATGAGCATCTTAAGACACATCATGGAATGTCACAGAAGCAGCCTTTTAGCCCTTCTTTTGGCCCCAATGTCTGCCTTTGTCATTTTCTCATCATGAAAGATTCTCATCCCATATAAAAACCTAAAGAAGAAAAGGGCTTTTGGTTCAAAGTTCAGTCCTTAGTTGGCTGAATTCAGGGCAGCATGGCAGAGGGGTGCAATGGAAGAGACCTGCTCAGGGCATGAGAGAAAGCAGAGGAGGTCAAGGGCAGACCTTGCACAAGAATAGAAACTTTCCTACCCATACCTAAGCGACTGCTCCCTTCCAGCTGATCCTACCACATAACTACAAGTCACCTGTCAACCTCATCACAACACAATCACAGCCCATGTACCCGACTTATGAAGCTCTTGGGAGGCATTTGCACATAAGCCACAACAAATTCTGTGGTTACTGGATGATTCTTAGTCCTTGCATGTGTAAGTCTGAATCCTTCTGTTCCCCAAGATCAACTTTCCTATTTGTCAGATGGGCCTTCTTTCTTCATAGTTGCATCAAGTCAAGAAGGAAGACAGGGTACTAAAGCAAAAATGCTAGGGAGATGGAGACTGCAATAGTATCACATCAGTTCTCCCACATATTATTTGTGCAGGGTGAAGGTGTCACCAGACCGATTTACACTAAAAACCAAGTGGCTTTTACAAAAGTCAAACAATGAGGTGGTAAAGACTATAGACCATCGTAAATTCTGTTCATCAAATATATGTAGGAAATAAAACTTAACATCATTTTTAAGTACAAAGAAAACAAAGACATACATGTATTTATAAGTATAGTTAGTAGTCAGATCCTGTTTGATTCTAAAATACAATCGCTTAATTTATACACCCAGTCTCATGAAGACTTTCACCCCATTGAATTCTAAGCCTCACCAATACAAAATGATGAGCATTAACTGATTCCTGTGGCCATAATGAGGAATAAATGGCATTCATTTGGGGCTGGAAACAATGGGACTTAATAAAGTAAATAAGAATTGTAATTATAAATGTGAAAACTTTCCTTGTTTCTTCTGTATTGGGACATGTATATCTCAGTGAAGTCCTGTCACAGCAAAGCTCATATGGTGCACCGATTTAGGAGCAAGATCTTCTTGAGTTTATCCCATCTGCTTGATCTTATTTCCCTCAGAAGTTCTGACTGACTGTAGCCCAATGCCAGAGTAAAAGGGAGCTTTATCCTTCATCTCTACTTGCAGAGTTGGAAGGTGAGGAGACCTCTTGTAGGATGTGTCCACAATAAATTAGGAGACCGTGGCTTGGAGAAAACTTTACAGGCTACTTCTTCAGGAACTATAGCTTTGTACTCTGTTTTCTCTAAAAGTATTAAAATTGCACTATGTTGAGAATCAAATCAGAGAAAAGCTAGTGATAAAGTACTTTGTATTCCAAAGTTTGAGTATACATTTTAGGGCTGGAAGTATAGTTCAGGGGGACAAGTGCCTGCATAGCATACACATTGTCCTGAAATCAGTTATACAAAAAAATCTAATTTGTAATGGAGTCTGAACTATTAAAGTAACAATGGACGTTTCAGCTGAAAGCTGTTATCTAAGTTAAAAAAGTGTTTCTCTACACTTAAAGACTTAAATTTTAACTACTAGATTTTTATTTGTAGTAATTTAATCCACTGTTGAAATTAGTCAAGATTAAAAAAAAAATCATTTAACAATAAATATTCAGCTGTGTGTGGTTATGCACTTTTAATCCCAGTACTTGGGAAAGCTGAGCAGAAGGATTGCTGTGAGTTCTAGGCCTGTATGAGCTACACAGTAAAACTTCATCTCCAAAATACAAGTAATAAGTATGCATCTGGGTATGGTAGGGCACACCTAAAGTCACAGCATTCAAGAAGCTGAGGCAAGATTGCCACGAATTTGAGGCCACTCTGGGCTGCGCAGTGAGTTCCAGGCCAGTTATCTACACAGTATGACTGACTCAACAAACAAATGAAAAATCATTCAGTACCTACTCCTCAAAAAGTATTTTGTTGGGGCCAGGGAGATAGCTCAGTGGGAGAAACACTTCCCTTGCAAGCACAAAGGCCTGAGTTCAATCCCTGGTTCCACCAAAAAAAAAAAAAAAAAGTATTTTGTTGATGTCAAGAGGTTCAAAAAAATTGTAGTAGCTCTCCAAGAGGCTTAACTAGAAAAAATAGAGTGCATGAAATAATTCTAATATATAATTGATGAAAATAATATCATAAAAATGCTATAATTAAAATGTCAGTGGAGTTCAGAGAGAGAGAAAGAGAGAAAGGTGAGATTACTTCTGGCTAGAGAATCTCACTAGGAACCTGATAGTTAAACTATACAATGAAGAATTGCTGAATTATTGAATGTAATAATGAAGTAGGAGATTGCAGACAAAAAGGATTTATAAGGCAGTCTTCAGAGTAGAAGAATGACAATCATGACAAAAATACCCAAGAATAATAACATGAAGGAAATAAGGTTATTTTGGCTCACAGTGTCTGAGGCTCCGGCCGTGGTCACTTAGTTATCCTGCCTCTGAGCCCTGGAGAGCATCTTCCCAGGGAACTTATGGTGGACTAAAATGGCTCCCCACAAGGTAAACAGGAAAGAGAGGGGACAGGGACTGGGGCCATGACACACCCCTCAAAGCACACTGCCTACCACCTAATTACTACACATGGTCCTCGTCCCCAGGTAGGGTAGCTGTGGATTCATCAGGGGAGTGGTCTAGGAATGAACTCAACACTTTCTTGAGCCAGTCAGATCTGTAAGCTTCTGAAATTGGTGCACAGGGAATCAGATCCTCGAGCTGCTGGGGACCAGTAAGGATTCAAATGCTAATAGACAGGTTGTTGATGAGCAATTTGCCTACAGCTTAGATTGTGAGAATGAGAATTGTAAACTATAAAAAGGACAGGAATATATTTTGAACAACTGTCATTACCAGGTTAAGGTGTTCACACCATATGCACAGAGCAAAAGTATTCATTTGAGCTTTTGCTGATGTTGATTTTCTCTTTAACCTATCTGATGGAATGAATGTTCTGAATTAAGAAAGATAAATCTGTTGAGGTTCAGAATGAATTGCAGATACAAACAACAGGAACAAAAATCTATTAATAGATTATATCAAAATTAAAGACTTATGGCTGATGAGTTAGCTCAGCAGGCTAAAGCACCTACTTAGGAAAACTTAGGGAGGTACACATACTGCAGTTCAATCCCCAGCTACACATGTCATACCAGCCCTGCCCCTAGGGCAGGCTGAGCTGGTCAGAGTCTGTGTGTGGTAACACATGCCTGTAATCTCAGTGCTGGGGAGGCTGAAAACAGCAGGATCACTGAGTCTAAACTGCACAGTGAGACCCCGTAACAACCAAATACATGAAGAAGAAGGAGGAGCAGGAGGAGGAGGAGGAGGAAGAGGAGGAAGAAGATGAGGAGAAGGAATAAACTTAAGAACTTAAAATAATTAGACAACCTGTAATTACACAGGGGCAGCAAGAATCTCAAAATAAGAAGGATTTTAGTAACACCAAAAAGGACAAATTAAAATGATAGTGAAAAGGAAATAATTAAGGAAATAATAAAAACATAATAACAAGAATTCTGTCCCATTTAAAGCTTTGCCCATGCTCCCATTCTAGAGTTGTCTTGGAGCCAAGGTACTGTACAGAACAACTTCAAATGATACATACTGCAGAAACAGTTCAAAAGGGCCATGGTCCTATTATTTTGAGGAGTCTCCATACTGACCTCCACAATGGTTGTACCAGTCTACATTCCCACCAGCAGTGGAGAAGTGTTCCCTTTTCCCCACAACCTCTCCAACATTTGTTGTTGGTTGATTTCCTTATGATAGCCATTCTTTCTGGAGTGAGATGGTATCTCAGTGTTGTTTTTATTTGCATTTCACGAATGGC